>PVIC010002920.1:0-73239 GCA_004025085.1 Thryonomys swinderianus
GCAGACTTTAAATATGTGATTCTGGGCTGCTCCCCTGCCTCCCTCAGCCTCTGCAGGAGGTTACTGGGGACACTGTCCTGCCAGGAGCGCGGCTCTGGGTACAGTGAGAAGGTGCCTGGTCGAGGGCAAGGCCGGCCCAGCTGCCCGAGCGAGGCCTCCGGGGAGGGGGAGGGGCGGCGCTGCAGGCCGGGGCGTTCCCGTTCCGTTTTTAATGTTTACCAACTATACCAAAGCTGTAAACGTGGAGCAGGTGGCTTGCGCTCCCGCAGCTGCCCACAAATATTTGTGCTGTGACTGTTCGCTGTTTCACAGCAGCTTCGGTGGCTTCGCTTGGCTTCCAGCTGTACGTGCGATGGGAACCAAGCACAGTCTGGGAAGCCACTTACTGAAACTCTTCAGCCCACCCTAGATCTGCATTTTCACATACTGGCTTTTTTTTTTTTTTTCCTGGCTACTTGTACATGGCTTCTCCTTTCCTTTCTGAAGAAGAAAGAAAAAAATTCTGTTCCTCCTTTTTTCCACCTCCCTGTAGTTCATGACAGGCAAGCTGAATTCCTGGCCTTTAAGTCCCAGCTTCACCACTAATTTAATTGCATGACCTGGAAGAAAATCATTTGTCCTAATTTCTTGGTCTCACTTTCCACATCTTAAGAATTTTAAGTTTCCTGTATATTTGGTAAAGTCCAATATAGCCCTAAAATTCTCATGCTGAGAAGGGCCATAAATGCATTTTAGCCTCCAGCTACCATTCAGTAATGACCTCCAAAGCCATTTCTGCCAAAAGGAAAAGAAAGCTTAACGGTGATTCTATCAAAACAAAGTGTCCCGAAACCAAATGGCCTAGGAGCTGGGCCCGCAGAGCTTCAGAAGGACAAGGCTTTCCCAAAGGGATGGCCGAGCACTGCGACCCAACAGGTCAGAACGACACTCCCTCAGGGCACCAGGAAGATGTGTAACCTCCGTGAGCCTCAGTTTCCTCCCACGTGGAGCGGTGTAGACACGCTCATCTGTGTGAAGTCCCTGGCCTGCAGGAAGAGCTCAGTAAACATCCACGCCTCCTTTTCCTTGACTCAGAACTCTAGCCTGTTAGGGAAGGACGGAGCGTTTCTCTCCCTAAAATGTTATTCAAAAGGAGAGTTGCTTCCTATTTTAAACTAGTTTGTTAACAAAATATACATTAAGATCATTAAATACATGTTAAGATGTTTGAAGCGTCCTGAACGTTACCTAGACCCAAGCGGTTCCAGAGGAGCTGGTAGTCAGAGGGCAGCATCTTTCAGCGAACTCCTCTCCCCACTAGCCAAGGCACAAGCCTCCAGTTTATTTCATTTATTGATTTGTTTGTTTGTTTGTTTGTTTGTTGAGACAGGGTCTCCTTTGTAGCTCAGCCTGGTCCTGAGCTCACTACGTAACTCAGGCAAGCCTGGAACTCAGCAATCCTCCTGCCTCTGCCTCCCGAGGGCTGGGATGACAGGTTTGAGCCACCAAACCCGGTATTTGTGATGTGTGGTACTGATTGCCAGTGGGCATGAGTCACCACTCCCAGTATTGTTGTATGTGGTTACCAGGGATACATGTACTTATATCTGTCAATGCAAATACAGACATACACATATGATTTTACACATGTTCTATAGAGAGTTTAGAGTTTGATTAGGGTAAAAAGACCATTAGATTCTAGCCTCTGAACCTGCCACTAATATATTGTAAAACTGTGGGCCCTAAACTCACACCTCTAAGTCTGATCTTTTACCCCCAAATCATGGCGAGTTTATCACCTTTCCTACTTCAGACCTTAGTTGCTCTGACCCTATTCTGTGCCATCTTGGACTGTCAGCTGCCAGGCAGATTCGGGGCCACACGGAGGCTTGCATCCTCCGTGATTCTGGGCTGGTGGGGGTGGGGTGGGGTCCTCTCAGGAAAGGTGTGGTCAGAGTAAAGCAGACTGTGCAGGAAAGGTGAAAGGGAGCCAGGCCAGGCGCTGCGCACTTGTAACCCCAGCAGTTGGGAGGCTCGGGCAGGGGGATCACCATGAATTTGAGGCCAACCTGGATTACGTGCTGAATTCAAGCTTGAACTCCCTCACAAGACCCTGTCTCAAAAGAGCTGAAAGAAAAAAAGAAAAGAATGAAAGGAAATGTTAGGAAGCAGATTAAGTTGGTGTCTCTCTCTTTTTTAAGCCTCTGGGGTGAGGTGCTCATTCTCACATTCTAAGTCTGCGTTCTTGCCTCACCCTGAAGGGGTCATTAACTCAGAAGAGGCCGGACAGCTTTAGGAGAAGGGGGAAGATGTAACTGGCTTCTCTCCAGGAAAAAGACAGAGCAAGTGAGTGTCCCATTAAGCCACTACTCAGGCATTTTTACTCTGGAGTTTCAGGAATGAGATAATAGAAAATGTTTTTGATTGGCTGGGAACAGATAGTCATTCTTATTCCCTTAGATTTGCCAAAGAGGCTGGGAACATTTGAAGTCTCTGAAGGGGTATCCCTACACAAACTTGTAGCTAAGGTATATCAACAATTGTGCAGGAAACACCCTGGGCCAATAATCAGACACAGTCCAGGGACTGGGATTCACAGAGAAGGTTCCTGTTCCCCATCTCAGTGGTGAGCCAATCATAAAACCCCACACGCATCTCAAGGCCTTATACAAGAGTTCTTACATAAGAAATTGTTCTTATATAAACTGTTCTTATATAAACAAATATAAGCGGTTCTTACGCAATTGTTTCTTATACAAAGAAAAAAGTAGATGCTCTCTACCACATAAGATAGAAGTTTTAGAACTATAATATGTGTACAAGAGAATGATCCTGCATCTGGAATGCATATTCTTCAAGAAATGGCTAAAGTATATGGGAAGATTTAGTTCAAAGAAGAAAAGTAAGTTAAGTCATGAAGACTTTCTTCAGATACAGAACTGCCAAACAAAATTAAATGAATTTGGCCTGAAATATTCCAGAATGGCAGGAAAATAAGATGTTCAATCTAAGAGAAGTAGATTTTGATCTCAAAACAAGCTCACTTTCCAAAGACTTACCTGATCGGACGGAGGGGAGACAGGTTTTCACAGTAGGCACAGCAGTCTGAAGGTCCCGGAGAGTGACAGAGGTGGACAACAGCCCAGGGGAGCCATAGCGCCCGGACTGCTGGGAGGCTGGGTAAGAAACTACTGTTTCCAGTTTCCCATCAAGCTCTAAAATTCTATTATTTTTTTCTGTTTCCCTCAACCCTACATTTCCAGAATCAGCAGTCGCTGTGGTCACCAGGAAAGTAGCTTCTTCCAGCAACTAAAAACCATACAAAGAGGCTTTGCTACAAGAGTGAATAGCATAATATCTGGCTAGTTTGGTTGGGTTTTTTTTCCCAGAAAATCCCAGTTGTGGGTTTCTTCCTAGCTTTGCTCCCTGGTTTCTCACCTTTCTGCAAGATAGCCCCATTTGCATGCAAGACTGTGGAGAAGTCCAAAGAAAGGGACACTTCTGAAGCAGCTCCACCATGTACAAAAGAGAGAATCTGCCCATGGCTTCGTGTCATCACAGATCACCAGGCACAGTCATACGTGCTTGTAATCCCAGCACTCTGGGAGGCCGAGCAGGAGGACTGTGACTTCAAGCCCAGCCTGGGCAGTTTAGCAACTTAGCAAAATTCTATCTCAAAGTAAAATTCTGAAAGGCTCTGGGGATGTAGCACAGTGCAAAGGCCCTGGGTTCGATCCCCAGTACCACAGAAGGAAAAGAAAAAAAAATGAAATACAAGGAAAGGATTCAGTTGTACCTAACATATCCCAATCTCCAGTATCTTTCAACAAACAGAAGCACCTTGAAGCTGGACCCCCAAAAGCCAATTTATATAAAAAAATAAGAGGGCTCGATTTTCAAGGGAAAAGACAAACCCAAAGCAGATGTGTTAGGTCAGATCACAGGGTTCTACTCGATGTATCTTATTTAGCTCCATTTCAAGGGAAGACAATCCAAAAATTAGGGATTGCTACTCCAGTACACTGACCTGAGGAAACCAGTAGCTGCTGAGAATCTTCAGGCAGAATAACATTTTGAGGGAATGTGGTCTCTTCCCCCGAACTCAGGCCTTCTGGGAGCAAACCAACTAGAACAGAGGATACCCCATGTTTATAGACTTCGGAGAAAGGAGTGGCTACAATTTCAACTCGCAAATACTTCGTTGTGTATATCGCTGTGACTTTACCGATACTAGCTTTAATAATCATTATTGCATTTAACCTTCTGAACAACGCTACGTACCACATAGAACAATTCTTGCTTCCCTTCCACTTTAAAGAAACTGAGTCACCATGAAGTGACATTTAAGGATCACACAACTAAGAAGTGAAGGACCTATGAAACACCTAGTGTGCTGTTCTCCTGACTCCTGTCCAGCACTGTGCTAGTCTGATGGTCCTGTATTAATGACTCCAGAGGGCTGATAGGTGGGGTGAATAACTGAACTGTGCCATAATATGGTTTGTTCACTTCATTTTAAGTAAGAGGTCAGGAATTACAAGTAAACAGATTAGGGAAAATCTGAATTTAAATTTCACTGTAGGGATGGAGATTTTTAGTTCAGTGGTTCCGACATCTGCCTGGCAAGCGCAAGGTCCCGAGTTCAATCCCTGGTGCTACATATCACAATGCTGGGCATGGTGGCTCATGCTTTTAATCCTAGCACTTGGGAAGCAGAGGCAGGAGGATTTCTGTGAGTTCAAGGCCAGCCTAAGCTACATAGTGAGTTCAGGGCCAGTCTGAACTACAAAGTGAGACTCTATCTCAAAAAAATAAATAAATAAATAAAATTTAAAAAGAAATAAAATAAATTTAACTGTGGATGTTTCAGAACAGAATGTCCCTTGAAGCTAGAGATGGTGAAGCGGGCCTATAATCCTAGCACTCAGGAGGCTGAGGCAGGGGTAATCACCTTGAGTTCAAGGACAGGCTGGATTACTCAGTGAGTTCAAAATTAGCCTGAACTAGATAGCCAGACCTTTTCTCAAACAACAACAAAACAGAATATCCCTTGGCTTCCTTATCCCTAGCTACATCACCACGTAGCCTTCAAAATAGAGTAAACATGAGGTATTTAAGGTTAAGACCAGAGCAGGGGACTCTGAGATCCCTTTAAAGAGATTATATCAAAAATTTAAAAAAGAGAGCCAGCCTGGTGGCTCAGGCCTATAATCCCAGCACTTGGGAGGCAGAGGTAGGAGGATTGCTGTGCGTTCAAGGCTTGCCTGAGCTATATAGTGATATTGTGAGCCCAGGGACCACTCGAACTACAAAGCAAGACCCTGTCTCAGAGAGAGAGAGAGAGAGAGAGAGAGAGAGAGAGAGAGAGAGAGAGAGATCCTTTTATTTTTAGTACCCAACCGGAAGCAGCCTGTTGGTGGTGTCATAAAACAGGTACAGAGTATTTCTGCTTTGGTGCTAATTAGTCCCATATTAATGTTTGAACTTCCAATGCAAATGAACCTCTTCTTTAGCCACTAAGTTTTTACCTGAAAGAATCTCATGGACCCTGTGAACTGAGAATCTTAACGCTTAGTCTATCAAGACACAGTTCTTCATCTTTTTCTATAAACTACTTTCTTCACCTCTCTCTTATGCTTTGATTTTGCCCTTATTAAATTCTGCATCAAAAAAATTGGCATCTAACTGCATGATGTTAAGGAGGTGTCGTTTGGTGTTAGCCAAACAGAATGGCTCTGAATGTGCTCATGGAATATCTAGGTGCCAAGACTTTTAAAATATCCTCCCATATCTCCTGTCATCTGGAGTCAGAGCTGGCCAGGGTGAAAAGTCCTGAGAATCAAGCTGTCCACTTCCTGGCCCGTCAAAATCCCTGACTCATAAGTGGAAGCACCACATCCTTTTCAGACATGGAGACAATTGGTAAAAGGGTCTTGACCATTGATCCCTGCAGACACAAGAGGTACACACGTTTGAATTCTGTGCCACGAACAGAACTTGGTACCTGTATCTTTATGATCAACCACATGTAATTTCTGCAAATTCCTATTATCTTTCCTTATCTAAGAGCACTCGGATGAGTTTCTTTTTAAAACTGAACTTCTCTATGGAAGTTCTATAGTTACTGGTAGATGACTTTTTGGAGGTTACATTTTGAAGGACACTTATGGGTCGATAAATTTCTTCTATAATGTCCCTGCCAGCTTTCAGCTTCTGGCCGATGGGACGGCACACCTCCCGAGCTGGCCTTCTGTAGACCAGACAGCTCTGATTAGAGACGGCCCCCCTTATATGAGGCAAAAGGATGTTTTCTTTCCAGTTCTGTCCTTGCTTTAGAAAAATTAAACGGTGCAAATCTATGTGTTCTTTTTAATGTGCTTATTGTATGCTCTTATTGTTTTCCCTTTATTGAGTTTACTGGTACATTTTAGGTATACATTATGATCACATTCATTATTGAAAATTTGTACCTGTACATGAGGTATCTTGATTCTTATTCTTTCCCTATTCTCCTGTCCTCCCTACAACCGTCCCACTGCTTAGCAGTGATGCTTTGTCTCCAAAGAAAGATACATGTACATAGGTATATATGTATATGTGCCCTGTTTCAGTTTTTTCCATCAAATTTTTTCTTTCCCGTCCTTACTTTCCCCTTTCCTCCCCTCAGTTCCCTTTCCATTTAATCATTCTCTTCCTATTTCACAATACCACTTTGGAATTCATACACAACTTCAGTTTCTCACACTAGAGAAATCAAAGTATCTGTATCACTATTATTATGTACAGACACTGTATCTGTAGCATATATATTACATATCTGTGTCCTATTTATCTCACTTCTGAGTATGGCCTCAAAGAGCATCCATTTAGTTGTAATGTCTCAATGTTTTCTTTCTTTGTGGCTGCATAGTGCTTCATTTTATAGAAAAACCATGTCTTATTTATCCACTCACCAACTGATGAGCTTTTGGACTGTTTCCAAGATCTAGCTATTACAAACTGCTGCTCTAAACATGGGTGCGCCTATGTTGCTGTGGTATGATTTTTTAAATTCTTTCATGAATATAGTCACCAGGGAAATAGCAGGGTTGAACAAGACCTGCAATCCTAGCTTTTCGAGGAATTTCCATAATGATTTCCACAGTGGTTACAGCAGTCTACAACGCCACCAACAGAGGAGAAGGGTTCGTTTCTCCCCACCACACCACCACATTTTTATTGGCTGATTTCTTGATAGCCATTCTTTCTGGAATGAAGTGGAATCTCAGTGTTGTTCTCATCTGTGTCTCTTGAGTGACTAGTGATGCTGAACATTTTTCATATGTTTATTTGCTGCTTTTACTTCTTTATCTGAAAAATGTGTGTTCATTTCAGAGGCCTGTTTTTCAACTGGGTTTTTAACTTGGGGATCTTTTTCTTAAAGTTCTTTATATATTCTAAATAGTAGTTCTTTGCCTGAGGAACCGCCGGTAAACATTTGTGGCCCCGCGGGTAGGTTGTCTTTTCGCTCTGTTGGTGTTTCGCTTGTTGTGCAGAAGCTTTTACCACCGTTCGTTCGTCAGTCACTGACACCAGCAGGTCCGCCCACCGCCCCGGACGGCCCGGTGTGCCCGCTGCTCCCCTCGCGCTCCTGATACCGTGGACCGTCTAGTTCTGGGATCTTACGGGATTAACTGTTCAGCTTCTTACCTCCACCAAGCTTAGTTTAGAAGGTCTGAGGAGGAGGAGGAAATGTGAACCTGCTGTTATGAGTCACCTCACCAACACAGTACGATATCACTTTCACATCTTGGCCGACTTCAAAATGAAAACTGGCATTTTAATTTATATTCTTTGAATATTTATGAGGTTGAAGTTTTTCATGTCTATTAGTATTATATTGCTTTTATAGATTTCTTGTGTCCTTTGTTTTTCTACTGTGGTCTTTATTAATGATTTGCAATTTTGCTCTAACCCAAGGCAATTTCTCCCCTTGCTATCTATTATATGCATCAAACTATTTTCTCTAGTAACTTATTTGCTGTCTTTTCAATTGCTTAATTTTTAGGCTGTTATCTTGACATAAGAAAGTATTCCCATTTTATATAGATGCATCTATTTATCTCTTGGTTTGTTGTTTCTTCCATTCTCCTTTGATGTGTATGCATTTATATTCCCCATTCAGATAAATATGCATCTCTATTTTCTTCTGGTTTCTCTTGGTTTCATTTTTTATATTAATTTCCTTATTCCATTTGGAATTTGTTTGATGTATGGTAGGAGGTAAGAAGCCTAAATAGTTCTGCTCAGGCTGAGAGTGTATGAGAAAAGCTATTAACCCATGAAGGGCTTCAGGGGGTCGTTTTTAAATATCAGAGGAGAAAGAATCCTTTTTTAAAACCAGTCTTCGCGTGAAGACCACTTTTCCCTTGAGCAAAGGTCCTGCTGGCAGACGCAGCCGGTCAGCGGCGGCCCTTTTGAAAGGCTGTAGAGAAGCCTCAGGAGCAAAGGGCTGCAGAGGCGAGCGCCCCGCACGGCAGGAAAGGGACCCGGGGCGGCGAGACGGATGAACTGACCGAGGCGACAGAGAAGAGGCCTCACCCTAAACGCCGCACTCACCTTTGGGTTGCAGTCAAGAAGGTCTGGAGGAGACAGTATTCAAAAGCATGAACAGGGCCGGAGGGTTAGCTCAGTGGTTCCGGCGCCTGCCTCGCAAGCGTAAGGACCTGAGTTCGATCCCCGGGTACCACATATAATGCTGGGCGTGGTGGCTCACGCCTGTCATCCCAGCACTCGGGAGGCAGAGACGGGAGGATTGCTGAGTTCGCGGCGGCTTGCCTGAGCACCATAGTGAGCTCAGGGCCAGCCTGAACTACAAAGCAAGACCCTGTCTCAAAAAGCAAAAAAAAAAAGCATGAACAGAAGTACAGGGGAGCATATGTACTTATAAAAGTGCTGAAGATTCTGAAGGCAGCTTGTAGAAAAGAAGAACAGTAAATATGTAGAAAAATGATAATACAGCCTTGCTCAGTGGAATGTAGAGGGGCTCAGACCCTTCAAACCTCTGCTAATTTGGGGGGCTGCGTGGCTCACAAAGCAGTAGTGACTACGATAGCTTATATGATGCTGTCTAAATAAACGACACTGGACTTACCTGAAGAATGCAGTGAGGGGCCTGGCGGGCGTATTCTTCATTCCCTTCGATTCCTCCTCTGCCTAAAAAGTGCTCGAGCGACTCTTGCCTGTAAGGAGCTCTGACGCAGCCCGTGACTTCAGAGGACCCGAGGCCTTCACAGAATGCGCCTATCAGAAAAAGACAAGTTTTCCTTCCCGGTAACCAAACGCACAGAGCTTGTCGTCGGCGCCGACGCGCCCCCTGAGCAGGCCCGCGCCTCCTGCCGAGCGCTGCCTCGGCCCGCCCGCTACGCGCGAACAGCTGTGTTCGTCTCACCAGTGAGCGAGTGGGGCGGGCAGTGCTCTGGTCAGATGGAGCGCTTCTGTTAAGGCAGCGCCGATGCTCGTGCCAGCCTGTTTGAGAAGAAGCTTCCCCCGAAACCTCCGTGTCTTTATTTTGGGTCCAAACTGTGGCCTCTCGCCCTAGTACGCCAAAAGAGCGTGAAGAAAACTTTGTATTCAAAATAAACCCAGAGCGAAGTTATTTGACTCCTTTCTACCAGCAGCTGCACACGCATCTCCACCCCTTCCTCCAGAAGTGCCGTTCAGCCCGGGCTGCACTTTAAATCACCCAGCGGCTTTAACATCCCAGTGCCCGGCTAGCACCCAAGGCCCACGGAGCCAGAATCCCTGGGCCGCCACCCAGACACCCTAATCCTGAGCGCTGACAGGTCATTCAAATACGCGGGCAAGGTGGAGCAGCGCAGGCCCTCTGGAAACCTCTGGAACAAGATCCTGGATGATTTGCATCTTTGATTTCTCCCATATTATATTATTCGCTCAAAGGCACCAAGCCATTTGCCGAAGTGTGAACATGCCCTGAGCTCTGGGAGTCTCCTATGTGGAGGGAAAGGCTGAGCGCTGGCTTTCCGATGGTTTCTTCCTCCTTTTGTTCTTAACTCCCAGGTTAGTAGTGTGGAGATCACTATGAAAACTAAAGGATCAAAATAATGTTTATATTTTCCAGTAACTTGACATCTTAAACCCACATGTTTAGGAATGTGAGGTTTGTGCTGTTATTTTCGAAGTTTTCCATGTGTTCCCAGCTCCAGAATATGTTTTCCTCCCGCTCAGTCCCAGCAGCTGGCAACTGCGAAGTGCTGCATCCAGCCTGTAGTCTCCGTCCTCCCTCTGCTCCCTCGGGACTCCTCCTGCACGCAGGGATTTCCATTCTGTCTTAACTGCCTCAGAGAAGACACTGCTAAATGAACCCTTTAAAATATAATTGATATGTTCCCGAGCAAGTGATTCTAAACGGAGGACAGGGAAGCAGAACACGCAGGCGGTTCCTGCGGACGGAGAAGGAGCCCTTGTCTTCTTTCACCACACCTTCCGGGAGCTGCGGTTCGGAGATTAACAAAAAGAAGCCTCAAGGAACTAAAATATTCTAATTCTGTTCATCCCTGTAACCACACCAGGGCCCGGAACCAGCGCTTCTTTGGCTCCCGCTATCAGAGCCCCAGGGCCACGTATGGCTCATTCCAGACAAGGGACTGGATGCAGCACGACACCGCGGACCGAGGGCCGAACGCCCGCCTCAGCGCGCACCACCTTTCCTGCTGTCTCTGCAAGGATGATTCGGAGCCACCGCACACCATGGGCTCTGGAGCGGACCGTGCCGGTGGAACACCTTGTTTTTCCCTGTGTGGGGTCGACCCAAGGCCCTGGCGTTACAGGGACGCTGTCAAAAGCCAGTTAAACCGAGCTCTGCCTCTCCATGAGATAAGCTTACAGGAGGCTGGGAAGCGCGAAAGGCTAAGGCTTGTTTTGTCTTGGAGGTGGCAAATCATCTCCCATGACCGGAGTATTGAATGCTTTGTGGGATAAGGGGAAAGCCACAAAGATACTGCACACTGGGGCCAAACTGCCGAGGGCCCTGGGATCGAGGCTAAATTTGATTTCCTTGTATTTCTGTTTTTTATGTAATGTGTTCATTATGATGTGCTTGGCCAGACAAAATACCGAAATGCTTCACTATTTTCTATCTTGAAGGGCAAGGACTAGGTGATATAATCAAATTTGTGCAACACAAAAACTCACAAGGCTATGAGTAATACCCCTGAAACACCACTGCGAAGGCTCGTGATCGGGCACCTTCCCGTCCCTTACAGTGGGAAGGGGACGTTGTTAACCACGTGCAGCAGTCTCCCTGGCTTGCATAGCTGGTTCCGATGGTGTTCTGTGGTCAGAGTGCCATACGCCTAGGACACGGAGCTTTGAGTCGGCTGCAGAGTCAGATTTTCTTCTCAAACGTTCCCCAGATGATTCCTTCATCTGTTGGGAATTAACAGTATCAGTATAAATCCAGGTTCCCTCGCTAGGCTCTCATCTTCTCTGCCAAGTGTGCAAAGTTATTTTAAGCCATTAGAAGCACATTGTAGAATCCCACTGTGGTTTGGACCACTATTTCACATATTTCACAGTCTTGGATAGAACACAGATCCAATCATGACCCCCAAATCTAACTAGATACAGGAAGAGCCTATACCCCTACCAAGTCGAGTGTAAAATCCCCTAACTCTTGTACAAAGAAGTTCTAGTGTTTCCTCTGGACGGTGATTCGGAAGCCAGATCAAAACCCCTCATCACTGTAGTACCCCCTTCCAAGGGCAGGCAGAAGGGAAAGTGGTTTCATGAACCCCAAAAGGTCTCAGTGTCAAAGACCTCAAGTTGACTAAAGAGATGAGAAAGTGTACTGTGCTCTGACTTGCTCCTCTTAATTTCTCGTCTCTAATGAGGTTAGAGGAAGTTTGGAAAGTCCCACTGGCCATACTGGGTCTTCTGGAAAGATTAACTGAATGAAACCCGAATATTACGTGAACTACTGTGCACCCACAAAGGCAGTGAGCCACAATAAGAAATGAAAACAAGTTCACTCTACCAGATTCAAGCGCGCAGATAAAAGAGCTGAGAGAGACTCAAACTAAGTGGAGGTGCAGATGACAGTGCCCTTTGGCTTCGGCTCCCTCGGAGTAGCACGGGCCGGGAGGACAGGGGACAGGCACAGGCGTTCAGATGACTCCCACTAGATTTCGGGTGGAGCAAAACGCATGTGGAAGAAAAGCTGCGGGAGCCACTTGAAAGGAAGTAACTCTCCCCGTGAGCCTCGAGGAGCCGGCGTGCCCCAGAAATCGCCAGTCTCTTGACTTTGCCCCATCCTGACGTGTGACCCGGCAAGAGCCCTGAGCGGCCCCGAGCGCTGGGCAAGCTGAGGGCAACCGCACGGGAAGTTGCCCCTGAACTCCCGCGGGGGGGCGCAAAGCCCAGCCGTCCTGACCCCGGCCGCCCTCCCGACTCGAACCTGCCCGGCCAGGAGAGGAGCGGCGCGGCCGCGTGGCCAGCTCCCCGGCGCGGCGAGGGCCTCGGGAGGCCGCCTGGGGCCCGCACAGCACCACCGGGCGCGCCGACGGCAGCCGGGAACCGGCGCGGAGCCTCACGGCGCCGCCGGCAGCCCCGCACCTGCGCCGGACTCCCCGGGGCGCCCCGCCCGGGAGCCGGACCGGCCGGAGGCGGGGCTGCCGCGCGGCCTCACACAGCTCCGGCGGCAGGCCCCGTGCCGGGCAGGGCGCTGCCGGGGCGCCGCAGGGAGCCTCGGGCCGGGGCCGGACCGACCCCGCGGTCCGCTCTTCACGCGGGGGCGCCTCCCGGAAAGGGCCGCGGAGACGGGACGGCGCGCTCGGGCTTCCCGGGCCGCCGCGCTGTCCGGCTCCGGCGGCGTCTGGTGTGGGACGAGGATGCCCTCTGGTGGCGCGCGGGGGAGCGGCCTGCACTCCGGCGGTGGCGGGAGGCCCCTCGCGGGCGAACCCACGTCCGCGGTCCGCTCTCCTTCGTGCCCGCGTCCCTCTGCTCCTTTAACCGTCCGGAGCACGGGAGCGGCCGGTGATCTGACCGGGCCCGCGCGCTCCACGTCTGGCGCCTGGGCTGAAAGCCACTTCCCGACTTCCGGCCGGGCGCCGCCTCCTTCCCGGCTGCGGCCCTGGCACCCCGTCCTCACACCCAGCGTGCCCGTGATTGGCTGCCTGCGGCGGGCACTGGCGGACGGGAGCGACAGCAGTCCTGAGGGAGCCGCGGGCGCCAAGGCCCCACGCGTCCTGGACCCCTTGGCAACACTCGGTCCCGCCCGGAGGACAGGTAAAAGCCGCCGGAAGGCAGGCGGGGGCAGGAGTCCCAGGCGGAGGGAGCCGCGCCCACGAGGCCGAGAGTGATGAGGCCGCGCCCGGAGGAACTGCAGAGCAGGACGCAGAGAAGCCGGAAGGGCTGGCGGCTGAAGAGGGCGAGAGAAGGGCCGGGGACTGGAGACCGTGGGAGCCACCCCAGGGCCTCGGACATCCAGAGTGGGATCTTTCTAACTAACGATAGCCGCCTTCGGTTAACTGTGAGCAACGGACAATCTGGCCGAAAACTCATCGAGCCAGAAAGGGTCTTGGGGCTCCTACCACCTTCTTCTTAAGGAAAAAGAAACCGAGGATCACAGAGGCCAGATAACTTTCTCCGAGACCCCTGAATACCACAGTCTGAACCCCGCAACAGTTCCCAAGGCTCCTGGTAACATCCATACTTTTCCCCACCCCTGGGGCTAGAGTTCAGCAAATTATCTTCAAGACCAAGACCTGAGATTCTCATTAGACGAGCTTCTCTGAGCCCTCAGAACAGAGGAAGGCTTACGTCCTCGCGCACTGATAATACGCAAAGACCAGAGGTGACAGACGGAGAACGGTGGGAGAAGAATGACCCGACCACGGGGCTCCCACGGAGACCCGCAGAGCAGAATCCTTGACTCCAAACTGACACATTGAATCCCGTTTCAAATAACAAGCAAAATTAAGAAAACAAGTTTAGAAATTGGAAAGTAACTCGAATTTTATAAAAACAGATGGTGATAAAACACAGTTGTCCTAATATTTGGATAATTTAAGTACCCTCAGCAGTTCAGGCAAGCTAAGGAATTAAGAGAAATAATTTTACCTAGGCTGGATCATTTAGCACTTGGTTTGAAAAGTCATGAGCCAGTTAAGGAGGCCTGAGGGTATGATGAAAACGTGATAAGAAGGTTTTCAAAGAAGGAAATATGATCCTGTGAGTGACACTTGGACTTGGACAAACAACATGAAATAATAGAAAGAGGCCTGACTGTGAAACCTAGCTTAGGCTCGTAATTAGCTATCTGACCTTGCCTAGGCCACTTAACCTCACTGACCTCATTTCAATAGTGAAGTTACAAAAACAGTGACATCGCCCTGAGTATCTCACAGGATTCTTTAACAATTCATGCACAGTGGAAGCCAGACAGAACTACAGTCACGGGCAGCAGGGCAAATCTGACCCGCATGTACAAGCTGTGTGACTCAGGCAGGTTTCAGAACCTTCTATATTTCACTTACTCACCTGTAATGCGTATGTAAGGGTACTAATACCTGGTCAAAAGAATTCACAGGATAGTGGCTTTGGTATAAATAGTGCTCCAGAATCAGTGATGTTTTTCTACCACTAATGTGATTCCAAACTTACAAACTGTTCAGAGTATATAAATGAAACAGTTTTGCTATATTTAGCATATTATTTTACTGAGTAACAAGATGACTATTGAAAAACTGTAGGCAAGAAGGGTACAGTGGAGATGATAAAGCATTGGTCATCTTTAAAATGAAGAGATTTGTACATAAGGACGTACAAGAACTCAAAACCTTTTTCACAAAATTAACTCATATTGGCTTAGGCTTAAGAAATGGTCACATTGATCTTTTTTTTTTTTTTTTTTTGAGACAGGGTCTTGCTTTGTAGTTCAGGCTAGCTCTGAGCTCACTATGTAGTCCAGGCAAGCCTCGAACTCAGCAATCCTCCTGTCTCTGCCTCCCGAGTGCTGGGATTACAGGCGTGCGCCACCACACCCAGCTTAGCATTGATCTTTTTTAAGGAGGAAAATCATTGTCCATGATCAATAGCTTCGTGTCAGGCTGAGATAAGGTACCTAGTGAGTGACTGTGAGAATCAGCAATAGTAAATGATATCTTCCTGAAGTCTGTGGAGATACTCAGGGAACATTACGTGAGCCTGTTTAAAGCTGGAGGAACGAAGCTAGGAAGAGCACAAATAAAGCAAAGTCTCAGAAGTACATTTACCTACTCAGAAAATACTGAATCCCTGCTCTGTGCCTTGGGGAACTGAAAATTCACAACTAATTGAGGAATAGAGCAGGTGAGTCACTACCTTGCAGTAAGAGAAAGGCCATGGGTGTAGGTAAATTGTGCTAATGACACCTAGAGGTGGAGCTCCTAAACAGCACAGGTTGTCTAAAGGAGACACCTGAGCAGTTTCTGTAAGGATCCCTTGCAGCTAGTCAATCCAGAAGGACTAGTTTCTGGGTGGAGCGAGCACCATCCAGAGTGACCCAGAAGCTAAGCTGAAGTCGCTAATCTAAAGAAACTAAACTTGATCATGCTGGAGCAAGAGAGATGAGCCTTTTCCAGAATAAGGGTTCCTTCAGAATGATAACAAATGTCATGGCCTCCCCACGGCAGATTAATTGGCCTTTAAAATCTCTATCTTACAAAAAAGTATGTTGTATGCCACGTTCCTCAAAAAATGTATTAGCAATTTTATAACAGTTTTAAATGAACTCATGTCTTTTAAATCCCAGCAGTGTCAACAGAAGAATATTTATTACACTTTTAAATGAACTTACATATTTTAATCGCAGTACATGTCTACTTATCTTCATTTGAGAAATATTTTTCTCATCTATGCAAAAGATTTTTCCCATCCTAAGATGGTATATATTGATGAAATCTTTATAATGACTGCTAATTCACCCCACAACCACTCCTGTGCTCTATGCCCTATAGTTAAGGTGGTACCCCGGAGTCCAGCAGATTCTGAGCCTGGAGCAGCAGTTAGAGCAGGTCTGACTACCCATAGGGAAAGGAAAGGTTTAGGGGTTGTTGAGGAGTTTGGAGAAATGCTCTGACACCCATGGATTGCTCTGTCAGTGGGAGATAGCTAAGACGCAAGCTCTGAACTGCCATGGCAGCAGTGAATAGAGAAAGTGAAGTAGGCTTGAAAAATCTTAAGAGATAGAATTGACTTAATTTAGTGCTCCCAGACCCGAGAATAGGGGGGCAGTCTCAGAAGACCCTTGCTTTCTGGCTTATGTGATGGGATAAATGATGATATCATCACAAAATTTTGTTTTTAAAGTGCAGATAAAGTTAGAGCTTAAGGAAAAGGTTTTCAGTTTGGACCATATGACTTCAGTGTTGCTGTGGGACCACCATGTGGGAATATATAAGTCCAGAAGAAGAATTTAGGGTAGAGATACAACTTCAGGAAACATTAACATCTAGGTAGTAATCCAAGTTGTAGTGTGGGTAAAAACACCCAGAGAGGAGTATGTACTTGCAAAAGAAGAAGCCCTAAGGATAGAACAGCACACACCATCCCGCCAGGAAGGAAAACCTAGAAGGATTATCATCAGAGCCAAGAGAAGAGAAGGTTTTTCCGAAGGGTGACTTGAAAGAATCAGCTCCACAGAGCAGCAAGAATGATAAGACCCCAAGTATGCATCTGTACACAACAACAATGAAAAGAGTAACGGCCAAACTGTGATGTCTTACTTACCTGGCTTTTGTGCTTGTGAAGCCCTCTCATATTTGTATTTAAATTCATTCTCACTATAGCCCATATAACATACTTCAAATGCAAAAGTTTCAGCGTGGTTAGATTAAGAGTCTTCCAAAGCCATCCAGCAATTTAGTGACCCAGCCCTGGAATTAGAGATTCTGATCTAGGGTGTTGACCGTGCTCCCCATTCAACCTAATTCTCTGGTTAACTTTTCACCCACCAATGAAGAAATCAGCTACTTACTATAAGTACAGATTTTTGAAAGATGTTCTTAAACTTTGCTTTGCACTTGCCAGAACCCAAAGATACAATACTCTGGGATCGTTTGAATCTAAAACAGTATTGTCTGATTCCTTGCACCTGAGAGAGGCCATTGAAGAGCAAAGAAATAAAATAAACTTGAGTGTGTTTCTGAAAGGTTAATCAGTACCATTTCACTTGTATTTCACTGTGTTTACGTCTGGCTGTTGGATAGTCCCACCTGAAGCAAAATAATGAAAATGTACCGTGGAGATGAAAATTTGCTAGGCTTCTTTTGCAAAGGAGGAACCTAGGTCAACTGCCTAGCCCTCCAGCGAGTAGACTTTCCTTACCAGCAATGAACCAAAAGCTTCCTTACATCTGGAAGCAAAAACTCTCAGTACATTTCACGAGGTCAACACTGACTTTTGTCTCAGTTCTCCTGCTCCCATGCTGTCCAGGGCAGATGTGACTGTTCCTTCATCCTCCGGTCACTCCAGCAGCAGAGAGCTGCTTCCCCTGGCCTGTCAGATTTGGACCCAGCCCAAATTTACCCATACGGTGCCAGACCTGGATTCTTCCCTGCCTTGCTATCCACTGTGAGCAATTTGCAACACACTTATCTCAGGGAATGCACTGTTCAGTTGGCCATGGGTCTGATTATCTCTCTCTAAACCTGCCTACCATTTACACAACAGAAGGAACACCAAAGGCCTCCATATCGATCTGTAACATTTTATTCTCTTTACGGCTTGGATGATAGCATTGCAATGTTACTACCTTGGAGGTTAGAAAAGGCCCAGCGAGACTCATCACTACATAATGCTGGTCTTCTGAGGGTGACCCACAGCCTTATTTCGAGCTGGCTGCTTGATTCCAGCCTCTCCTACTGACCTGCAAAACTGAGCTTCCATCTGGGTATATGGCTGTCAAGAATAGTTGGAAAAGCTGGCCGTGGGGGCTCACGCCTGTCATCCCAGCACTCGGGAGGCAGAGGCAGGAGGATTGCTGAGTTCGAGGCTTGCCTGGGCTACATAGTGAGCTCAGGGCCAGCCTGAACTACAAAGTGAGACCCTGTCTCAAAAGCCCTAAAAAAAAAGTTGAGAAGTTGTCTGGATTCTGTACCCTAGACCAGTAGTGGGTGAGCATTTCCCTCCCAACTAGCCTAAAATGACCTGTTTCTCTTTTCTAAATTTGTTATAATTACAGTCTCTCTTCTCAGGATCAAAAATGTATGGTTACAGAAAAAGAATAAAAGCAAGCAGGTTAGATGAATCAAGATCACAAATACCTACTTTGTCACCTATTTAGTTGTGTTGCTAAAATGAGAACATCTGTTAAATATGAAACATTCTTAAATTAGAAAAATTAGAGTTGTTAGATATGTCTCTTTCCTTCTTTAGAATAACCCTATAAAAATAACATGCCAGTTCTCTAATCTGTAGGTAAGTCATTGAAGGATATAAATAAATAGTAGATTTTTGAAAATATCTCAAGCTCATACATCATTTCACATGGGAAAACTTTTTAAATGGAAAAGTCAGACCAACCTGCAGTTGTGACTTTTTAAAAACAAGGGATGATACAGCGTCTGTTTCAGAAACTTTATGCTGTTCTTTACACTGAACACAGTGCTAGGTTCTCACTGGGTTCAATTCCCAGTTCCTGGCCCTACAGGCTGTATGGTCTTGGGCAAGTTCCTGAGCTACTCAAGGGGAAAATGAGGATTATGACGGGCCCTCACTGAGTTACTAGGATGTTTGGTAAGTCACTACAATAAAGTACCCAGGCAGGCCTGCCTCATGAGTCCTGGCTGAGTGTGCAACAGACTGGCGGGGAAGTGAGGGCCGGGTGGGGTTTGTCAGGATGGCTCCTCGCTAATGAAATAATGAGTCCCCTACTGTTTTCCCCACTGTAGGTCAGTGCAGCTGAACGGCCAGCCCCTAGTGATGGTGGACGACAGCACCCTCCCAGCACTGAAGCCCCGCCCCCTGCGGGCTGGCAGGACATTGGTCATCCCTCCCGTCACCATGGGCTTTTATGTGGTCAAGAATGTCAACGCTTTGGCCTGCCGCTACCGATAAACCACCCTCCACTCACAAGCTACCAGTGGGCCTGCTGGACGGCTTCCTACTCTTCCACCCTGATAGTATATTTTCAGACGTCTTAGCAACCAGCCTCTGCCGCCCTACTGGAGTCACCTTAGACTTACTGCCCAAAGAGACTAAATATCATAGTGTGAGCTTAGCCTAGGTAGGTCACACCCATCCCTAAGGAAAATGTAGACACCATCTGTACCCATATAAGGATAAAGGTATGTGTCTAGAGCTGTAAGTTTCATTTGCATTCACCTTGTAAAAAGACTGACAGCACACTGCCAGGACAAATGTTTCCTAGCAATGCCCCATGACCCTGGTCCCACAGCACAACAGTTACAAAACCCTGCGCCTTAGCCTGTGGCTGCCACCCTCAGCAGATTAGGAAGGAAAAGCCTAGAAGAATCGACAAGAACCCAGTCCCTTTGTAACATCTCCTTTGTCTATTTCCTGTTGCTGTCCCGGGTTTCCTGACTCCTCTCTTGCCGCGGGAGAGCGCGGCTGAGTCAGCCCTGGCCTGCGGGCGCGCTGCTTACGTCATTTCCTGGTTGGTGTATATACATGTGCACCTGGGTTTCTGGCAGTGGCATCCCTCGCTGGCTATTCCTCTGGAAAGCGGGTGCTTCAAAAGTAAAATTACAATCGTACTCCATATTATGTAAGAAGATTCTATTCCTCTGTGAATCTAGATTCCCCCGGGCTTGGAATGGGAGTCAGGTAACAGTGTTCACTGAGTACCGAGCAATGTATTAGACACCATTAAAAAGCAATCACCATCCTTCATGTTTCCAGGAGGGGAAGAGCGGAGCACAAAGAAAAAGTGTACAGAAGCATCAGAGAGGGAGGGAAGGGGAGGGAGAGAGAGAGGAGAGAGAGAATAAGGATGAATGTCAACTAAATAAAGCAAGTTAAACCTGCCCCAAGGCCAGAAAGTATTAGAAGCTTAAGAAGGTAAGCCCTTATGTTTGTCTTACCAGAACCCATTCTGGTAACGAGTGTGACTCAAACATCATTGGTGTGAAACGCAGTTGACGCTCGCCTTTCGGCCTCTCCCCGTGCAGCTGAGCTCCTCGGCGTCACTGGGCAAAATGTCCGGTCTGACCGTTGAAGGTGACTGGATCCATCCCCTCCCATTCCCACTTGTCAGAGCACAGCACAAGCTTGCAGGGACACATACTGAGGAAGCATGGGGGCTCTGGAGCCAGGGCCGGACAGCAAAGCTGTGCGACAGTGGGAGGAAGCTTCTCATCCGGACAGAGGGCGAGTGCCGTGGTTTACAGCTCGTGATGAGGAGCTTTATGACTCCAGAGGTGTGCAGGGCCTTGCACACAGGCTGCAAAAGTAATGACCTTTTTTTCTCTTTTTTCCTTCCTTCCTCTTTCTTTCTCATTTTCTTTCTCTCTTTTCCTTTCTCTCTTTCTTTCTTCTCTCCTTCCTTTCTTCTTTCTTTCTGTCTTTCTCTTTTTCTCTATCTTTCTTTCTTCTCTCTCTCTCTTTCTTTCTTTCTTTCCTTCCTTCCTTCCTTCCTTCCTTCCTTCCTTCCTTCCTTCCTTCCTTCCTTCCTTCCTTCCTTCCTTTCTTCGTAGGTGCTGTGCCACTGAGCTAAGTCCTCGGCCCAATGACTTTCTTTTCCGCAGGTATGATTGTCTTTCTCAAAATAATTGATACGACTGCTGTTTCTTAATGGAGGAAATACTCGATATAACTAAAGGCTCCAGTTAACCCCGCGGTCCAAGCTGTCCTGCTGTGAAGTGACAGATGCGGGTTAAGGGCGGAGTGTGGAGGGCTGTGCGGGGGACTGCCTCGGACCCTTAAGGAGTAACGATCTGGGCCGGGTCTGTGACGTGAGAGACGGAAGGAAGATTCGTAAGCAAGATGGACACCTGGGAGCTCTGTATTTAAGGCAGTGGACTTAGGCTTTGACAGCTTTATCACCAGGTCCCACAGGAAGGGCACGCCACAGGGAACAAGTGATAGACTGAGGTTGGCCTGGACCTGGCCAGTGGCTGTGCTCAGCTTGGAAGCCCCTGGAGCGAAAGGCCAGACCCCGAGACTGTCCGCACAGGCCCGGGCTCCGCAGAGGGCTGCCTGCTCGGGAACTGGGCACCTCGGTCCAAAGGTCCCGCCCTGAGGGGGCAGCGGAAGGACGTGCCCACACCGGGCTAGGAGGGAGGCAAGAAGGAGCAGAGGGTAACCTCAAATAAGAAAAAGTGAGGAAACGAGACTTGGAGTAAAGAAGTATTTTCCTAAACTCTGCAGATGTCAAAAGCTCTGCTATATTCCAGTGCCGGTTCAGCCTCAGGACAAGGCAGCCGGAAATTCCTAAGAGCCAGACCTGGGGCTGGTTTGCTGTGTAGACAGAGAACACCGTGATGCAGTCGCTGTGGTCATCCTCATCTTTCCTACGAAGCCGGAGAGGAACCCTAGCTTGCCCGAGCTCACCGGGAGCAGGAGGCAGACGGAAGCATAGTCTGGAGCCTCCACGCTGAGCCACCAAACTCGGCGGCCACTCGAGTCTCAGACTCAGCTCCCGATAGGTTCTGCTCAGTCAGTACTTCCGGAACTCCACCCAAACACATTTTCTGTAAATAAGCCTTGATTTCGGTAAGTCTTGCAAGACCGAAATCATTCCTCCTTCTTTTGTCTTGTTCTGTGTGTTACATGCTGCTCCCAAGGGGTTTAAGTTTTGCTTATTCTTTGTTAATGAAAGGGGAAGAAGAAGCACTGAAATGTATCTTTGGAGTCCTGCCATCCTAGGTTTTCAGCTCTCTCAGGAGAGAAGCATTTGCTTCATTCAAAGTACACCGCAAATACTCGGTGTGACGTCACATTCCGCCGAGATCCGAGCACCCTTCACCGGAGGAAGCCGAGGGTGGAAAAGGGAATTACGAAACCACTGTGGGTTGTCCTCACGAGGATTCCCCTGTCACCCTCGTCCCGAAGACAGCCTGTGACAGCCGGCTCCACAGCAGGCACCGAGGGACGGTGTGCTCGGCCAGGCGGAGAGAGAAGAGCAAGGAGCTTATTCACCAGCATCTCCAGGTCAGAGTCTTCCACTCTTAAACAAGACATGGCTGGCCGAGATCATGTGAGACTTAGCCGAGCTGGTGAAAATGCCTTTTGAAAGAATAATACTGTGCCTTTTGTTGAGATGGTTTTCTGTTACCCCTGCCTCTAGGAATGATTTTCTTGCTCATTTCTTGTCACAAGGCTCAGAATAAATCTCACTGTTATTTGGGGGGGAAAAAGTCTCCCGTTCTTCTCATGTCCTGAGAAACGCTGCAGCTATGAGATATTAGCATGATCTCTGGCTGGAGAAACAGATGCAAATACCAGGCCTGTGCGACCGTGAGTGAGGTCTGGGACCGCCGGGCGTGTGGGCAAGGCCCAGGGCCCCACACGCTCAGGGGACGGGGTGCCGCACAGATTCTGCCTGGAGGTCCCCGCTCTTTCCCAGCCGCCCTAGGAAGCCCCAGCCCACAGCATGGCTTGGGTCGCACCTGGCATCTACAGGTACACTGTGTACTGGGGATGGATACAGCTGTAGGACTCACCCCCCCAAAAAAAAAAACTAATGAGAGTGGCTGTATTTTTAAAAACAAAAGCCCAGTGTTTACTCTCTGCAGAAACAAAGGTGACCTGATATATCCCTGTGATGGCAAAAAAAAAAAAAAAAAAACTGGGACAGGGAAGCACTTTAGTATTTTGAATTATCAACATAGCAACCAAAAATAACAGACATGGTTCTGAGCAGGCGTGGGAAGGAAGGAAGGGCAGAAATGCCAGATCTAACTCAGCTTCTCCTGTAGCCTTTTCTCTCCACCTCACCACTACTTTCTCACTTTGGATTGTTTTGCCCATTAATTTAGTAGTTCTACAGCCTCTTCAGTTCCTCGCCAGCTCCACAGCTTCCAGTCTGCCAGTCACTGTGCCCTCAACTGAAGGCCAAGGGCGATCTCCAACCCTGAGGTTGGAACAAGTTTCAATTGTAGACTTGTTTATACTCTTAGGATGCATCACATCTGAAAAGAAGCCAGTAAGCGGCACTCCAATCAGAGACAATGCTAAAACCATGGAGCATCTTCCCCTCACTGCAAAGCCCAAACACTGGAGCACTGACAACCCATCCCTGCCTCCGAGTTCCACCAGCAGTGACACACATGCTTCGACAACTGCCCTTACTTCTGAGTGTGTCTTCATCAGACATCTTATTCAATGCTCAGGCTTGTACTGGATGCTGTACTGAGGAGACTCTAAGAGAAGGAGCTGTCCATCTCCACCCAGGACTAAAATCTCAAAGCCTGTTTTTATTACACAGGGTTGTCTCTTGTGTGATTGGTAATATCCGACCTTCTCTTGTCTCTGTGCTGCCCGCAGCCAGCTTTCCTAATGTCCCGTGTGTGTCCTGGAAAGAAGCCTAGCACGCCTTCTCCCAGAGCAGGTGATTGGAGGGAACCGGATTAGGGAAGACAGCTGCCGGTTCCGACGGGCCCTGAGCGGGACTGAGGCCCATCTGTGCTGGTCCGGGCTCAGCTTCGCCCAGCAGGGGCGCTCCCAGTCGGTCCCCCTGTGTCTTTCTGTACGAGAATCCAAGGACCCTCCTACGCCACCACTGACCGTAGGTTATGATTCTTGGTATTCCTAGGTCCGGGAGGTGAGTTGTGAATCCAGTCAGCACCAATACACACCCCGTCTCCCCGTCCTTGTCTCTCAGAGGTTTGTAAGTCTCTATTTCCCCACACTGAATAAAATACTGAATCTGGGATCCACAGCATTGTCCCAGGGGAGGTATTTGCAAATACCACTCGAAAACAAGAATGTAAAATACAGCAAACCAAAGGCTTCGGTACCACTTCCAAACATCAGCTCAGGCCCTGTGAGCCCCAGGGACATGAAGAGCTGAGAATGATCCCTGTGACTCGTGAATCGATCCTACGGTCCTGTGGTGGCAGAGGAAAGGAGGCTCTTCTGACAGCCCACTTCAGGAACGTTACTCTCCTAATTTTATTCATGAAAATATTTTTTTTTTTGAGACAGGGTCTCGCTTTGTAGTTCAGGCTGGCCCTGAGCTCCTTATGTAGCCCAAATTAGCCTTGAACTCACAGCAATCCTCCTGTCTCTGCCTCCCGAGTGCTGGGATGACAGGCGTGAGCCACCACACCTGGCACTGTGGTCTGTGGTATTGATGGCTGGTGGGTGTGAGTCTCCATGCCCAGCATTGTATGTGGTTACTGGGATCGAACTCAGGACCTTGCGCTTGCGAGGCAGGCGCTGGGACCACTGAGCTAAATCTCTGGGCCATTAATGAAAATATTTTAAGATTCTTAAAAGTTGTAAATGTTATGTGATAAATTATATTCCTGGAAGAAGCAAAAAGAAACCTTAGTTTTGTCCATCTGGAAGTTGACAAAATAAATACCCGAACATCCAGGAAAAGTTTTGTCTGTGTGCTGAAGATTTTAATAGGTGTTAATATTTCCCTCTAGAAAACAGATTATATTATGGTTTATATGAGTCTGGTATTGCAGGAAATTTAAGTCCATGAGGTAGTTTATATTTTAAAGTAATGTTTAATAAGTAATAAAATGTGACTATTCAATCTTTCTGCTCTTGAGACATTCTGTGGGAGAGCAAAACAACTCACACACACCACATCATGACCTTAAGATTGATTGTTTGATGAACCAATGCATCGGGGATCTTCGATTTCCTAATCAACTGCCTTCTCCCCTCCCCCACAAGCTTCGCTTCAGCTGTTCTAAGTAGAAATTAAATTTTGTAATTTAAGTGACACGTCACTGATTGTATTCCTTCAGGTAACTGCTAACCTTAAAATAAGATAAACCCCAGAATTTCAATGGCTTAACACAACTGAAGTTTATTCTTGCCTGTAACTCCTGTAAAGTCTGGTGAGTGGTGATGGGAGAAGGGGTGGTGGCTCTGTCCCATGTCACCACTCCGGGGTCTGGGCTCACGCAGACCCTCTGCAGTCTTTGCGATTCTCCCCAGGGCTGCTAGAAGCATCGACATGCAATTGGCCAGCAACGAGAGAGAACATTGCAGGGACAGTTAGAGGCCTGGACCCGGAACTAAATGAAATCCCTCTCACTCCGTTGGCCAAAAATCAGTCGCATGGGCCCACCTCCATACCAAGGGTCCGGGAAACGAATCCCTTAGCGTGACATCCATTTTCCAACAATCACAGCATTTCATGGAAAAAGAATTCTGATGCGTGTTGGGAGGCTGGAGATAAGTCAGTAGAGTTAGCTCTTTCTAGTGATTTACTAACAAGTGATTGATGGAGTTTATGTGCGGTGGTATCTAAATCCACAGGATATTTTTGCCCACCCCATAACGTCCTAAAAGAACTTTCTTTTACATCTCCCCCACTCCTTAAATTTTGCCTCTTCTCCTACTTGGCTGTGTCATATCAGAGGACAATGCGTTGTTTCATTAAATCCTATTAGGACACACATAGCATTAGATGCTGCGCCCTCTACTGACACCTCAAAAATA
Source organism: Thryonomys swinderianus (assembly GCA_004025085.1). NCBI lineage: Eukaryota > Metazoa > Chordata > Mammalia > Rodentia > Thryonomyidae > Thryonomys > Thryonomys swinderianus. The sequence continues at coordinate 25,603 of PVIC010002920.1, forward strand.
TAATTTGAAACCTCAAACCGCAAAGTGGGCCAAAGGCTCACCGAAGAATCAGAGAACACAAATCAAACACCCACACCCAGAGACAAGAATAGTGCTTTTCCACTGATTCTGTCCAAGTCAGGCTTTCTATACCTCAGTGTCATCATCTGTAAAATGTGCACTTTGAGTTCAGGGAAGCCCAAGGTCGCCTGAATTACCCTGTTGCTAGTTCAGTGTCAGGCAGTCCCTAGTCAAGCTGCTGCTATTTCTCTGTTTTCTTCTTTTAAATACTTAGATTAAAAGTAAAGTCAAAGACTAGGTGAAAAAAGAATGCATATCTGATTAAGGAACTTGTTTCTAAATATATAAAGAAATCAAATAAATAAGAAAAACAATTCAATTGTTTAAGTGGTCAAAAGAACAAACTATTTGAAGAGGAGCAATAAAGAGAGCATATAAGTGCATGGAAAGAAATGCAACATCATGAGTCATGAGGAAAATGGGTAATTACAACTCTACAAGATTCTATAGCATACCTAGAGTGGCTAAAGCTTAAGAAGGACAGTGCCTAGTATTAACAGGACTACAAAGGAACTAAAACTCAGCATTGTCATGGGGATGCAAAATGGAAAATCCACTTTGGAAAGTAGTTCAGTAGTTCAATATAAATTTAAACATAGCCTTACCACACAGCCCAACAATCTCACCCTTGAGTATTTATCCAAGAGAAATAAAAACTTAATGTGGGGTCACATCGTATCCATTCAGTTGACTACTGAGAGGGAGAGAGGGGAAAAAAAACAGAGAAAAGAGAGAATGAGACAGAACAAATGTTGTTGAGGGTACACTAATATCTGAACATTTACACTATTGGTGAGAATGTAAAGTGGTATAGCTACTGTAGGAAATAATACGGTAATTACACACACACACACACACACACAAACATACAATCCAGAAAATTCTGGGCACATGAGAATTGAAGGCAAGCTCTTAAAGTGATATCAGTACACCATATTCATAACAGCATAATTCACCATCGCTAAAATGTGGAAACAATTAAAGTGTGCACTGTTGGAAAATCGGATCACCAAGATGTGTGTTCTCAAATAGAATATTATTCAGGCCTTGAAAGAAATTACGGTGTGCTACAACATGAACAAAACTTGAAAATATTGTGGTTAGTGAAACAAACTAGTCACACAAAAAAGCTACATGCGTCCACTTATATAAGGTACTTGGTCAAAATCATAGAGACAGAAGCAGCATATAAGGGTAGGTTATAATGGGCTACGAAAAAATGAGAATGGGAAGTATCGTTTGATGGGTACAGAGTTTCAATTTTACCAGAGGAAAGGGGAATTATTATATAGATGTGGATAATTGTGCATTATGAATTTATTTAATACTACTGAATTGTATATTCAAAGATTGTTAAAATGGGAATATTTGCTATATGTATTTTGCTACAGTAAAAAACAATTTATGTTGACACAAAACTATGTAACTATACACTGATTTGAATTAGATCAAAATTAAAAATTTTGATGCCGAAACCAACATCGTTAAGAAAGTGAAAAGACAACCCTCGTAATGGGAAAAAACTTTTCAAACTCATATACCTGATAAAGGACTGATATCTAGAACATACAGAATTCTTACAACAAAATAATAAAAAGATAATTAAAATGAGTAAAGGATTTAAACAGGACTGCTGTAATAAAGCTGCTGTAATAAACATAGCATGTTACTGGCAAAAACAAAAACAAACAGACCTGAGGATCAGTAGAGACGACTGGAAGATCCAGAAACTACTCCAGACAGTTACCACCTTGTCTTTGAGAGAGGAGCCAAACACCTTCACTGGAAGAATAACAGCCTCTGCTAAAGGGTGCTGGAAAAACAAGCTAAGAATTCAAACTAGACCCATATCTTTCACTATGCACTAACTTAAAATCAAAATGGATCAAAGATCTAAATAGGACAACAGAGACACTAAACTGCTGGAAGACAGCACTCTCAAAGACATTGGTGTAGGCGAAAACTTCATGAACAAAACCCCAATCACACAGGAAATATCACAAAGAATCAAGAACTGGGATCTCATTAAAAAGCTTTTGCACAGCAAGAGAAACCAGAAAAGACAGCCCAGGGTGTCAAGAAACTGTCAGCTGTTCCTCAGACAAAGGACTAATATCTAGAATGTATAAAGAACCCCCCCAAAAAATCAGATACCTCCCCAAATTTAAAGACCCAATCCAAAGATGGGCATCTGAAATGAATGGATACTTCTCAAATGAAGAAGTACAAAAAGCAAATAGATATATGAAGAAGATATTCAACAGCACTGGTCATTCAAGAAATGTAAAATAAAACAAGGCTGCGACTCGATCTCCCTCTCGAAAGAATGGCTGCTTTCGGGGCCACAGTGGCTGAGGCTTTAAACGATTGTACACTGCTTCTGAGGCAGGACAAAGGCTCGGCTGGTCAAGAAAGGAAGCCCTGCCCGCTGCTCCCAGGGACAGCCGTTCCTCTGCCCCGAGGGCAGATCTGCGCCCCGCCGAGAGCCCAAGGGCAGGATGCACACACAGCGTCTCTCAGCTCCAGCTTCACGGCCTGGTTTGCCGCGTGCGGCCCCCTCCTGCCGCGCAGGCCCTGAGAACCGCGCCACCGGCGAGTTTCCGGGCCCAGCTCCACCTGTAGGACCCTGGACTCGCTCTGGGGGAAGGCAAAGGACGCCTTGCACTCTGGAGCCTGCAATTCCCAGCAGCACTCGGGAATCAGCGGGTTCACACCTCAGACAGACTGTTGTTAATGGACTTTATGTAATTCTTTTCTGCTTTTTTTTTTTTTTGCTGTTGTTGGTGTTTTTTCTTTTTCTTCCCTCCCTACTCTTCTGTTCTTCACTCCTCTACTACCTTACTGCTGTCTGCCCAAGTTTGGATTTTTCTTCTTTCTCTCAGTTATTTTTCAGGAGAGGGAAATAGTGCCCTGATTGCCCATTGCTGCTTTTCTCCCCTAGTTTTCTCGCCTTCATTTCTCCGGTCAGTCTCTGTCACCTCAGTTGAAGCACACAGTCTTCGCTTCTCTCTCTTCTGCCCTATTACAGAAGGTGAATACAGACGTTAGCGACCCCACCGCTGCTAGTCTAGTCTGTTTTGTATTTGTCCCATCGGTCTCTTTTGTCCTGTCGCCTCTATCAGTCCCCCAAGGGCTTGTGATCTTTATACATCCTCTAATTCTATTTCTAATCTCTCCCTCTCCTATCTCTCTACCATTCAACTCCCTGGTAACCTTTGTAGTTCTAAAGGGTGATGCCTGAAGGTTGTAAATATATTTTGTGGTTACTTTTAAGACTAGACACATGATCACAGCAGCCAAGGTATAAAGCCAAAAACACTCATAAGGACAAAGGCTCAGAAATGAGGAAACATTCAAAATCTCAGATGCAAAGATCCCCATCCCCGAGGAATTCAGAGAAAAGAGAAATGCAGCATATGAAAGCTCAACCAACAGGACTCTGAGACAGTAACAAAAGCAGACCTAGTAAAATGGAAATTAGAAGTGATCTCTGAGTTGAAGACAGAGATACTATCAGAAGTAAATGTTATTACTAACAGGGCTAAAGAGGAGATCAGGGACACAATACAATCTGAGATAGCAAAATCCATGGCACCTTTTAAATGGCCACAAATAGAGGTTCAGGTGATTGGGAAAGAGAGCAAAAGTTTGCAAGGTAGAAGACCAAATTTCAGACCGAGAGGACAGGACGAACAAAAAAGGCATAATTTATGGTAAACGCAAAGGGACCATGAGAAATCAATCCAACAGCTCCTAGACAATTCAAAGAATAATAACATAAGATTGATAGGAGTGGGGCCAGAGACTTAGCTCAGTGGTTCCGTGCCTGCCTCACAAATACAAGGTCCCTGGTTCGATGCTTGGTAACCACATACAACAGTACCAGGTATGGCGACTCACACCCACCGGCAATCAGTACCACATACCACAGTGCTGGGCATGGTGACTCACACCTGTAATCTCAGCACTCAGGAGGCAGAGGCAGGAGGATTGCTGAGAGTGGAGGCTTGCCTGGGCTACATAGTAAGTTTAGGGCCAGCCTGAACTACAAAGCAAAACCCTGTCAAAAAATTAAATAAATATAAATAAATAAATAAATGAAAAAGATTGATTGGAGTCACTGAGGAAACAGGTGATAATGCAAAAGACAAAAAGAACTGTTCACAGAGATAACACAAAATTTCACAGGAAAAGGAAAATAATTGGACATACAGACATATGAAGCATATAGGACTCCAAATAGCATGATATATAAAAAAATCTACACCTAGGCATATAATTATAAAGGTTCCAGCTATGCAAAAAAAAAGAATGAAATAATGCAAGCAGCAAAACTTATAACAGCTTAATCTTGAGAGCAGGCTGTATGTCCATCAACAGATAAACGGATAAAGAGAATGCGGTTCTTTATACTCAGCGGAGTCCTACTCTACCAGTGAGGAGGATAAACTCCAGCCATTCGTAGGACAAACAGATGCGTCTTGAGACTATAATCTTGAGAGCTCGTCTGGAGGTTCCGGCGGGGCAGCGCAGCTACTCGCATAGTCTTGACCAAGGAGACGGTCGCTTCTCTCGGGGGCGGTCGTCCTCTGTGCCCGAGGGAGCAGCTTCGGGGGACAACATGGATCGGTGGGGGACGAAGGGGACACCCAGCCAGCCAGCCAGGTCAGTCCGGGGCGACACATGCGACAGCCGGATCTACCTCACGTCCTCTGACACCATAAACTGAAGTGAAATCAATCAGACAAGTTTAAGTATCTCAGGATCTCTCTTATATGAAAAACCCAAACTATAAATACTTTAAAGAGCAAAATAAAATACAGGCAACAGGAAACAAGGAGCTAGATCTTTTGCAAAGGGAAAAGGACCGAGAGAGACGGAGGAGCAAGAGGAGAGGAAAGTGGTGAAAAAAAGCATTAAGATGTGGCATGCCCGTGTACCAACTAGCCAGGATGAACGTGATCACTATGTACTGAAAACGTACTAATTTTTTTAAAAAGTAGCAGACAGCTCTCTTCTGTACACTGGGGCCGGGGCCTGGAGGGGACGCGCTCGGGTTGGGGGCGCGCAGGTCGCGGTCCTAGGGCGCGTTCCGGCGGCGGGCGCGCCAGGGGCGGGGCTCGAACCCGCCCCGAACCCGAGCCCCGCCCCTCCCCCCCCCCGGCTGGGCGGTCACGTGCCCCACCCGGAAGCGCACCCGCGGCCGAGCTGCAGCCGGGCGGTGTCCGCAGAGGCCGGTACGTGGTCCCCGGGGGCCCCGCGCGGCGGGCGGCCCTCCCCGCGGTGGGGCCTGGAGGTCCGGATCGGGCCCCGCCGCGGGCACCCTCCCCCTCCGGGGCTGTGCTGCCACGGCCGCCCGGGGTGCCGGGAGACCCGGGCACTGGGCGGTGAGACCGCTGGATCAACTTGGAGGCCCGCGGCGGAGGGCGACCCTCGCTCGCTCTGCGGGGCCTCAGCCGGCGCTCGGGCCGGGCGGGGACGGGCCGCCGGCGGGGATCGAGTGTAACCCGGCACGGAGGAGGCCGGGGCAGGCGATCCCCCGCCAGCTCGAGGCCAGCCCGGCTACCTAGTGAGTTCAGAGCAGCCTCCGCTGTACAGCAAGGCCCCGTCTGCAAGAGATAAAACGATAGCGAAGTGAGACGAAGGCCCTGGAGGCGCTGTGCAGGGAAAGGAGTCTAGATGCTGACAGTGGGCGCCGGACATTTCTCGGGATGGCCTCGACTGCCGGCGGCTCCCTTTTCCCTAGTCAGGGCCTCAGTTTCCCGTACGGATCAGGGAAGCTGTGAGGAGCAGACCACGAAATGAGGAGGCCGAAGTTCTCGCCACATCAGCCTCAGCTTTCACTACAGGAAAGTGGAACAGAAGGACTAAGGCGAAGCAGGCCCAGGTGCCCAGAATGGCGTTAGTGCCAAGGGCGCTGATGGAGCCAGTGGGTCCCAGAAGATGCCAGTCCTGAACTGGCCCCTGTCTGGCGGCCTCTTGCGTCTCACTTGCTTACAGTGGTTTCCTACAAAGTTTTATATAGTTCCTGCCCTTTATCCAAACATGAATAATTCTGAAACTAGGAACCAGTTTATTCTGTCTCCCATTAAAAAAGCTTCCTTTGCTAACCTTAGGAAACAGCCTGGTGAGTCGTGCCCACGACCCTCTCTGGAACCTTGTAGGGATGTAGACGGGGGATTCGTTCACTCCCTTCCCAGCGGGCAAAGCCAACGCTGGGACCCCGTCCCCAGGACCTTTTCTGCGCCCTTACCGTGCTCACCGCGCCTGCCCAGGATATCTCCTCTCTTCCCAGTGAGAACAACAGCTCTCTGCCTCTGTACCCCATCACTGGGCGAGGGCTGGGGCTGCTCAGCGGTCCTCGCGGGCCATAGCTTGTCCGAGGGACCCACAGTGAAATGAGGGCTCCTGGGGGGGAAACAGGAAGTGGGAACTGATGTTTGTGGGCCCTGCTCGGCGCAAACGGTTCTCCTGGCTGGGTTCATGTTTTCCGTTTGGGGAGAGGAGCGCTTGTGACCCCACTCTCCGCCTGTCTGTCTCTCTGTCTCTGGCTGTCTGTCTGTCTCTCTCTCTCTGTCTTAATCATTTGCAGGACCAAGGATGCTACGCTGTTGTTCCGCGAGCCGGTCACAGGGCTTGGCCACTGCAGCCCCTTCGGGTCCTCTGGCTGCCTGAAGCTCGGAGGCGCCACTTGCCGAGGTATTGTTCTCCCCTCTGGGACAGAGGCAGCGGCAGCACCGCGGTGGTGCTGTGGGAAGCAGAGTGAGGCAGGCCGAGCTCCCTGGACCCTGCACCCCCTCCTTCCCCTCCCTCCCCTCCCCCGCTCCAGCTTTGTATTCCGATGCCACCTCTGCCTGGCATCCCCAGCATCCCCTGCATCGAGGTGACCATCGAGGCCTGCTGAGTCTCTAATAATTTCTTCATCAAGGAGTGGGCCCACGCCAAGCCGACTGGCACTCGTGACATCGTCAGAGCCCGTCGCCACCACAGCCAGCTCGTCCTGGAGAGGCTGGCGTCACACCCAGCGCCTGGCCGCCCGCTGCTCCTCCGGTCTGCCGGCGCTGGCCGCCCCCTGGGAGGGGCTGAAGTCGCGTTAGCCGGTGCGAGCCCGGGGCTGGCGCTCTGGGCCGGAGCTGATAGCCCACCCGGGGGCTTGAGAAGCGTGCGGCGAGGACCCCGGAGCCACCCCGAAGGGGACCCCGCCGAGGACCTCGAGCTGTGAGGACGCCCTGCTCCGTGACGCGCTGGCTGAACCGCCGCCTCCCCGAGGTGGCAGAGGCCCTCGTGGTGCGCCCGGTGTGCAGAGAGGGTGGGCGCTCGCTGGAGTTGGGGTCCTCTTCGTTATTCGGGCAGCTCTCGGAGGCGGGAGCCGCGGCTGACCGTGACCTTCCTTCTCTGACAGATGAAGTGCGTCTTGGTGGCCACCGAGGGCGCGGAAATCCTCTTCTACTGGACAGATGCGGAGTTCGAAGAGAGCCTCAGGCTGAAGTTCGGGGAGTCAGAGCAGGAGGCAGAAGAGGTGAGGGGTGCGTGCCAGGGAACCGAACGAACAGGACTTCCTGAGTGCTGGGAGCCAGGGTGAGCTGTGTGCGTCCGTCTGGGCCGCCTGCGGAGTGGGCAGGACCCGAGGCAGCCTGGCGGTCACCCTGCTGTGCGGGGATTCCCCCCTCCACCCACAGGGGCACACGGGGCCGAGGAGGGCAAGAAGAGGAAGAATTTCAACCTCACAGCCGAGAGGCTCGAGGTCACCGGTTTCTCTAGATACCGTAGCACACAGTAAATGCATCAATTTTTAGTAGCCATAGTATTAAGTAGCCTAGTATTAAGGTATAATTGATACACCATTATCTGCTGTATTCGGTATGCTATATATATGCATATATATATTCATGTGGTTCCAGTGAACTTCTCTATTACCCCAGAAGTTGTACTCTCCTTTAACACCCCCACCCTCCAGTAAGCACCGATCTGCTTGATGGGTTTGTACTTCTAGACATATGTACAGGAATCATACAGTACGGATTTGGGTTTCTTCGGGTTTTGTGTTTGTTTGTTTGTTTGCTTGCTGTACTGGGGATCAAACTCAGGCCCTTGTGCCTCCAAGGTTGGCGCGGTACCACTTGAGCTAAATTCCCAGCCCCTTGTATTATTTTTGTTTTTTAATCAGGCCCCTTTAAGATAACACTTCAGTTCGTCGGTGTTGTAACGTGGATCAGTCATTCATTCCTTTTCACTGCTGTGTAGTGGTTTATTGTCTCAATGTGCCATGATTTGTTTATTCATCAGACAAATGTTGGATATTTGAGTCACTTCTGGTTTTGAACATTTACGCATAAAGCAGCTATGAAGGTTCAGAAGTGAATCTCGGTGTGGCCGTATGCTTTCAGTTTTCAGGGTAAATATCCGGGACAGAGTGGGTGGATCACGAAGGTACACGATTAACTTAAAGAAACTACCAAATTTCTCTAAAGTGGTTGTGTAATTTTACATTCCACCAGTAGTACGTGAGTTCTAGTTCCTCTCACTAATACTTAGTATGTTCCATCTAATAGATGCTTACTCAATAGCACTGTGTTTTTTCACTGAGTAGTCAGTGATTTTGAGCATCTCTACATACATGTTAACTTGACACATCAGCTTTTGTACACGTATGAACTTCATAATGATTGCACTCATCATAGGGTGTTGGTACATGTATATAGCATATCTTAATTCTTTTTATTCACCTTCTCCTGCCTTCTACCTTCCCTCCTTCTCTGAACCCCCTTTGCATTTGCAAAAGCTCTATCTTCTTGTTTCTCATTGTCTATCTTTTATTTTACTCTTTAAATTATTTATACTTTCCATATATCATATCAGAGAACCTATGTATTATTTTGGTTTGTTTGTCTGATTTATTTCATTTAACATTAGGGTCTCAAAGGGCATCCATTTCCCTACAGGTGACTCAAACGGCTTCTCTCCTTTATGTCAGAACATCACTCCCTAGTATATAAATTATATTTTATCTGTTCATCTATTGATGAATATAAGCTGCTCCTAAAATTTAATTATCATGAGTCATGCTGCTACAAACATGAGTATGGATGTGTCACTAGAGAATGTTTTTAACTCTTTCAGGAAGATACCTAGAAGGAGAACTGCTGCTCAAATATGAATTTCTAATTTTCATTTTTGAAGAATCTCTGTACTTTTTTCCAACAATATAGGAGGGTTCCTTTTTTGTCACAACCTCACCAGCATTTAATATTTTATTTTTATTTTTATGTTTCTCCTTTATTGAGCTTATTGGTACATTTTAGGAACACACTGTGATCACAGTCCTCATTGAGACTTTGTACCTGTACAAAGTATATCTTGATTCTTATTTTCCCATTCTCCTGCCCTCCCCCATATACACAAGCTTGGTTTCTGATTATTTGATTTCTTGATGATGGCCTTTCTTTCTGGAGTAAGATGAAATCTCAGTGTTGCTTTAATTTATATTTTTCTGAGGGTTGGGGATGTTGAGCATTTCTTGGGGTACCAATTGTATTTCTGAGAAGTGTCTGTTCATTTTAATTCCTCATTTTTGATTTTTTATTTGGAAGGCTATGACTTCTGTTGTTTTAGAGTCTAGATATTAGTCCTCTGTTGGAGGACTAACTGACTTGCCATGTCTTTTCCCATCTTTTATCATGTTGGTTGTTTCTTCTGAGTTTCGAAAGTTTCTTATACACTCTCAATGCAAGTCTTTCATTAAATATATATCCATTGCAAATAGTTTCTTAAGGCTGTGATTTGCCTTTGCATTATCTTAAGATCTTGCATTTTTTTATTCGCTAACTCTAGTTTCCCATTTTTGCTTTTATGGGTCATGCTTTTGGTATCATATCTAACAAATCTTTGCTTAACCCTAAGTTACAAAGACCTTTGTGTTTTCTCTGGAAGTCGTACAGTTTTAGGGTTTTATTTTAGGCCTTAATGATCCATTTTGAACTTTTGAATATGGTGTGAAGTATGAATTGAAGGTTTTGTTTTATTGTACACGTGGGCATCCAATTTAATTCTCAGAAAAAAAGTGTCATTTCGCTTCGGTAACCTCGGCATTTTAAAGCAGTACTTTATTTTTAATTTTTTTCTAGATTAATTTTGGTCTAGAAAATTTCTTTGTTAGGAATTCAGTAGGGGGAGTTCTTGCATCTCTGCAGCAGCACAAAGGAACGGGTCGCCTCGGTGTCTTGCCTGCTGTAACGGACCTGAGCCAGCTTTACCCACTTCTTTCAGCAGGTTATTCCGCTGTTGACCTCATTGATATTCTGATATCAGAGATCATGGGCATTGAATTGATTCTATGTAAGTTACGAATTAGTTCTATGTCAGGCTGTTTGTGTTTTTTAGAAGTCAGTACAACTAAATTTTAAATAATAGTCCGTTCCAGAACTATTATTTCAACTAGATCAATTTAAGAAACAAACTCTATTCGACAATATTTCCCTTGCTCTTTGTTAAAAATCTGATACACAGAAACATATCTTGATTTTTTTTTTTAGCTTCTAAATAACTAATGCAAGAAAAAAGCTTTAAAATTCTATTTTTGCATATGTGCTGCCGAAGCGAGCACAAAAATTCTATTTTTGTATATGCCACACATTATTTTCCTAGTCACATAAATAACATGACTCAATTGGATGAAATTTGGAAATGCAATAAAATAATTTTTTTTTAAATTTTTAAATGGCCCGTACATAATTCCACCACTCACAGTTTTTAGCTCTTTAATGTATAGTCTTTGGGTTTTTATCTTTTAGGTACTAGAGATCATGCCACAATTACAATTTTATGTCTTGCTTTTTCATTTGCTGTTCTCAACAGCATTTTCAAAAGCATAATTCATAATGGCATCATATATCAGTATATGAATAAATATATCTTTTATTTAACCATTTCCCCAGTACTGGATATAGTATCTGTTTCTAGTCAGCTAGCACTCTTATTGTAGCAGCATTTGTGCTTGAATTTTATCCATGCCCCATTATTTGATATTATGATTATTCCTAAAAATAAAATGAATCAAAAGCCATTTAAAGATATTTATAGCACTTTATAATTCCATCAAGTAGTATGTGAAAATGCCCCTGTACAAATTGTTTATCTCTACCTACCAAAAGAAGACTCTTGCTATAGAAGGCCACTGCTTTTAAAATAAATTGCTGTGCACATTCTAGATTTTTAAGTAACTTTTATGTTAATTTGTGACTGTTCAAAAAAATTGCACAGTGTAAATAATTCAACAGGTATTTGTTCTTGCCCGTGTGAAGTGATATTCACTCAACAGAGCCGCGCTGAGAAACCCGTGTATGTCAGCCTCTGGGGGAAACAGTGCACCTAGCAGTGTGACCCTGCTCTTACAGAATGGAGGCTCTAGAGAGGGACATCCCTTGATGCAGATGGCGGGTGAACCTGTACATTCAGGCGATGGTACGTATACGGGTGGAAGACAGAACAGCGTTTGAGTGGAGCGTCGCTGACATGAGGTGGCCCAGGAGCTCAGGAAAGGAGCTGTGTAGGCTCAGACTGGCATGACCGGGAGGATACAAGCGCTTGACTGACAGACTGAAGGCTCAGGCGTAGCCCTGAGTTCCCGGATGTCAGTGGGCAAACCTGCAGCTGCGTACTGTGGCCCACTTGTGTCGTCAGTGCCGGGCCTTCCTGCAGGCCAGGGGCCTGGATTTTCTTTCAAGGCAAAAGCTCACTCTTCTAAGTTTCACCAGTGCCGGGTGAGGACACGTCTCTCTCCAAGTTCCATTCATGTCTCCTCACGTCGCCCTGAGGAAGCGCTGATAATTCTTCCTTTCTTTTCACTCTAGTAGTGAGATTTGGAGTTGTAGCCAATCTACCAGCTTTCCCTTTGTCGAGTCACAGACCTGCAGCCAACTTGCCTAGTTCTTTTTATTTTTGTTAATTGTTTCTTCCTGTCTTTGGGGGCAGTGGGAATAGGTGGGTAGAGAGCTCATCAAAGTGAATGCGCCCTTGTAGTGGAAATTAAGAAAAAAACAAACATTAAAAAAATAGAGGAAAAAAACCATTCATATTCCCTATAAATAGAAGTGGTAGCTTCAGCCATGTTGGCTTTCGTACTACCTTCTCAGAACCTTGTTTTATGTGTGCATTTTAAGCACAGAGCACCCTTTAAAAAGGGTCAAATTTCCATGTCTTCCAAACGCTAATTTCATAAATAGCTGAGCAGAATCTCTCATCGTTTAGATGTAACCTCGATACTGTACACGTACGTTTTTTTCAATTGTTTGCACCTGTGAATTATGTTGCAGTGAGCATATTTGTCTCTATCTCTGGTTGTTTTCAGTAGGCTAAATTCCCAACATAGTTTATTCTTTAACAGATGACTCAGGCCTAGAGCTGCTGAGTTCTCCGTTAAATGCCCCCAAACTTTGCACCACGGAATGTGAAAATATTTAATATTCCCTTCCAGACTCAGAGCCTAAGTGGCCGTTAACAGGCTGGCCCTGCCTTCCACGCTGTCACCCCGAGCGCTAGTCCCAGCCCGTCCTTCCCCTCGCCGCCTGCCCCCGCGGAGCTCCTCAGGGTCAGGCTGGGTCCGTTCCTTTGCCCGCAGCCTCCGACACACCGCACACCACGACTTTCTTCCCTCTCAGCTCCCTGCCCTGGAGGACCAGCTCAGCACCCTCCTCGCCCCGGTCATCATCTCCTCCGTGACGATGCTGGAGAAGCTCTCAGATACGTACACCTGCTTCTCCACAGAAAAGAGCAGCTCTCTGTATGTCCTTCACTTGGTGAGTGTGGCCCGTGGCCCGTGGCCCGTGGCCCCTTCCTCCTGCTCCTCGGGGACCCACCTGCCTCTCTCCCAGCCTGGACTGCAGACTCCTGAGGGAGGCAGGGACTGCGCGGCGTCAAAACCCCCTGGGCCCGGTCCGACCCCTGACGGCCCGCTGAGGTCAGGCCGGGTGAGGAGGCCCCGGTGGCCGCTGACGTGGTCTGGCTGCGCGCGCAGTTCGGAGAGTGCCTGTTCATCGCCATCAACGGAGACCACACGGAGAGCGAGGGGGACCTTCGGCGCAAGCTGTGTGTGCTCAAGTACCTGTTTGAGGTGCACTTCGGCCTCGTGACCATGGACGGCCAGCTCATCCGGAAGGAGTGAGTCCCCTCGGCCGGCCCCCCGCGTCCTCCGCCGAGCGCCCTCATGGGGCCAGTCGGTCTGTGCCCAGTCTCGGCCAGGCCAGTTCCGTCCTCTCCCTCCCCTGTGTCCTCGGGTCCAAGAAGCGGGGCTTACGGGACTTGTGAACACTGTCTTTTCTGAGCCTCGCGTCTTCCACGTGGGGAAGCTGAAGGCAGCGAAGTTACTAACTCGGCCCAGATGCACCAGCTGGTTGGCAGCAGCCAGCCGAGCAGTCTGAGCTCAGCACCCTGCCGGCCCTGTGGTCCGTCACTGCCAGCTGGCCCGGGCCGGTCCTGTCCGGCTCCTCAGAGCTGCCCTAGACCCTCCCTTTGCAGAAACGCATTCCCGCGCACACCCATTCTGGTGACACTCTGAGGGGCCCAGAAGCCATCTTGGCCTGTCGTGAAAACGGTGCAAAGAGAATGGTGGATGGCAGTGTGTACACTGCGGTGAGAAGGGGGACGTGAGCCTGGAGGAGTGAGGTCCAGGGGCGCTGCCCCCTCCTCAGCACGGTCAGAGCCTCAGTTTGAAACCCCGAGTTCTAGAGACCGAGCACGCCCCGTGCGGAGGCCTTCCCTCTATCTGCGGGCACCCTCAGCCGTCGCGGTGTTGACGGCAGGTACACAAACCACATCGTCCGTGCAGGCCTCCATTGTTTGAGAGGGCTGCGCCCCTGTGTTTCGCTGCACTAATAGGCTAGAGTTGGCTATTTTTAGGGGTCTGTGGGGACGTGAGGGCTGTGGAAGATGCAGGTGTATCTTGGCTCCTCGTAGCTGGCATCAGTATGTCTGTGAGAGACACTGAGCAGTGAGGTCATTTGCCCGTTGGCCTGACCGGTGGCCCCGGCCAGTGCTGCTCTGCAGGGAGCACAGGAGGTGCCCTCTGCTCTGGGCTCTCCACAGACGCACACTCACAGTTCCTGAGCCCTCCGGCGCTCACGCTGGCTGAGGGAGGAGCCCCCGCTTGATTAGAAGTGACTGGCTTTCTCACGGGGCCTCTGTCTGTGTTTCTGCCTCAGGCTGAGGCCGCCAGACATGGGTCAGAGGGCCCGGGTGTGGGCTGACTTCCAGAGCCTGCTGTGGACCTACCACCGCCTGAGGGAGGAGGAGCAGAGCTTCGCAGTGGAGGTGACGGAGGGGCACTAAGGCCTCGGGCCTGGGAGGAGTGGGGCTCTAACCTTCAGGCTGGGGCCCAGGCAGACGCTGAAATCTGTTTATCCAGAGTTGTTTTTTCTGGCCACATGGTAGGCCTTCCCGTAGTAAGCAGTTAGATTTTGGCTAAAACTGACTTTTAATGCAGCTTTAGGACTCACTGTAAATTATAGAAGTCTTTGAAGGTAGCACCACTGCAAAAGCCGAGCCGAAGCTAGAGTAGAAAGCAGGGAAGAAAAGCAGCCCTGAGGTCAACGTGGCCCTGAATACAGTGATACTCGCACTACAGCCGGAAGACGGTCCCCAGCCAGCGGCACCGTCCGGAGCTAAACCTGCCTCTCCTGGGCTAAGCCGCGCTGCCGAGCTCGAGGCTTGGTCGGTAGCATCACTGCCTCGTTGGGGGACGGGCCCAGGCTCTCTCCGGGATCAGTGGCCCTCGCTCGCCGGGGCCTGTCAGAGTCCCCTGGGGGCCCATGAGGTGCAGGGCGCTGGGCGTGCTCCTCAGCCTCTCGTTCAGCGGCGCTGAGGTCAGGGCTCCAGAGTCCGCACTTCTGACGGAGTCCCGGGTGGTGCCGAGTGTGCAGACCCGAGAGGCACAGTCCGGAAACCGCTGCCTCCGTGGACAGACTATCTGAGGCAGGAGGTCGGGTCTCAGCCTGAACACCGCGCCTCTCTGCGTGTGTCCTTTGTGACTCGGCTCAGCACCTCTGCATATGCCTTTTGAAAGAGGAGGAGGAGGAAGAGAAAGAGAGGGAGAGGGGAGAGGAAAAGGAAAGAAAGAGAAGAGAAAAGGAAAAGGAAGTGGAAGAATGAGAGGGAGATAGAAGAAGGAAGTAGTCAGATACACAAGCCAGGAAGCCACCATGGGTAACAGGGGAAGTCAGGAAATCAGTTCCCAACTCCAGGACATGCAGGACAGACACTGTGCAAAGAGAGGGGACCGGAGCCTGATGCGTAAGGGCGCAAACCCTGCCTCTGAGGGAACTTGGCCACGTGTGGACGCTGCAGCTGCGGTCACGGGGCGCCACGCCAGGTCCACGTCAAAGTCCACAGTAACATGAAGGACGGGGTGGTCAGCTCCTTCCGGGACGCCGGGCAGGGCTTCTCAGAGGAAGCGGCCTCACGCGGCTAGCGCGAAAGGCTCCTCCCCGAGCCCGCCGGGGCCTGGACGGACTCCCGCTGCCTGTCCTGCCCGGCCTCATCCCGGGCCCCGCTTGGCCCCACGCTGGGCGTCGCCCACATGGGATTTCTCTCAGTTTCAGAAAAACCGTATGTTTAGTTCTGTCTGGGATGTTCATCATTAGCTACATGTGGCTTTTGAATACTTGAAATACCGCTAGTCCAAATTAAGTTATGCTGTACATGTAATAGACACCAAATTTTGGTGACTTGGAACAAAAAAGAATGTCAAACACTGGAGTAATAATGCATCTATATTATATATTGGTATTATTTTTGGTCTATTAGACAAAATAAAGGATTAGTTTCACCTGCTTCTTTTTACCAGAAATTATTTACACATCAGGCTCGCCCTCCGCGGTGGCGCCCAGCGCAGTGCTCCAGGGCCCACGGCTCAGGGCCTTTGCACTCGCTCTGCCCGTCGCCTCCTCTTTCTTTGGCACTTTCCAGTTCCTTCGGCGCCATTTTACAGGTTGCCTCCTCAGAGACGTGCTTTGAACGCCCTACCCGAGCTTGTCTCTGCTATTTCTCACTCGTTTAGAAATGCGCATTCTTACTGAGCACGCATCCTCGTGGGCTGGAGTATTGTCTGCCTCGTCCACCAGTCTGCCGGCCAGGCTGTGGGCCCCGAGCAGGCTGGGACTGTGCCAGCCGTGGTCACTGTGTCCCCGAACACCCAGCACCCACCGTGAGCTCAGGCTAGACTGGGGGAACGGATCCACCCGCCGAGGGCTGCGGCAGGGGAGGGGCGGGGCTCCCTCACGGCTCCCCCCCCCCAGGCCGTGGAGCGGCTCGTCCACCCCCAGCTCTGCGAGCTGTGCATAGAGACCCTGGAGCGGCACGTGGTGGAGGCCGTCAACTCCAGCCCGTCCCGGGGCGGGGAGGAGGCCGTGCACGCCTTCCTGCTCGTGCACTCCAAGCTGCTGGCCTTCTACTCCAGGTGAGCCGAGCCCCAGGCCCTGCGGGGCCAGCCTCGCTCCCGCTGCCTCGACTTCCCCGCGGCTCTCCCAGACCCGGCCTCTCCGACTGTCCCAGCCCCTTGAGTCTCTGAGCCGCTTCTTCCCGGACCGCTTCCCAGACTCCGCGCTCGGGAGACCCCTGTTTACTGCTCTGCTGGTCTCTGGGTCTCCTCACTGTTTGGTTTGGTTTGGTTTGGTTTCTCCACAACCGAATTTCACTCTAAAACTTGAGGAGCTGATTGATTTCTGCCTGTCTCCAGGAAGGGTTGTTAGCAGCCCCGGGCTCCCCCAAGCCGCGCTGACCGGTGCCCTGCCCCCTCCACAGCCACGCTGCAAGCCCCCTGCGCCCGGCCGACCTCCTAGCGCTCATCCTCCTGGTTCAGGACCTCGACCCCAGCAAGGGCGCTGCGGAGGACGAGGAGGACGGTGCCCGGGTGAGGGGCAGCAGGGGGCCATCACCGAGATGGCTTGGAGAACCTGCGTGGGAGCTGTGGGCGGGCCCAGGGACTGTGCTTGCCGGGACGCTGTCTGGGCGCGTGTTGCGTGGGGGTGGGCGTTTCCAGCGGAACGGGAATTCTGAACTGCCCAGTGTGTGCTGGGTTAAAATTACAGATGCGTGCAATTGGTCCTGGTTTGAAACCCAGCTTCTCCCTCGAGTGGAGACTCCCTTGCTCTGCAGCGTGAGCAGTGCTGGTGTTGCCTTCCCAAGGGGTCGCAGAGGGCGAAAGACACAAGCCATGTGACAGCCCGCAGAGGGAAGGCCCGGGCTCGGCCGGCCCACGACAGTGCCGGCGTTAGTGGTGGGAGGTGCTGCTGTGCAGTGTGTTGGAGTCGCTGGGATTTCAGGGCCATCTGGACCCGAACCCTCCCTGGAAAGTCAGAACTGTACCCGAGCGCAGCGGCACGTAGAGGAGGCCGGAGGGGCGAAGGCCTCCCCGTGACGCGCTGGGAGCAGAGGGGGGCTGGTGAGAAGCCGGGCCACATGTGACTGAGCCGTGTCCGCTGTCCTCGAAGCCCTCCTCGAAGAGGAGACCCAGGAGCAGCCAGAACATCCCTGTGCAGCAGCCCCGGAGCCCGCGCAGCTCGGGCCTAACCAAGGACAGTTCTTCGGGGACGGTGCGTACCCACCGTGCGACGGAGGGAGGCTGGAACTGCCTCCCGGGTGGCCGGCTCGCTCCGGGAGGGTCTCGCCTGGCCCTGGGCCTTGGTCTGAGCCGCCCCTTCTCCCAGCAGGACACGGACAGCTTCTCCCTCCCTGAGGAGTACTTCACACCTGCCCCCTCCCCTGGGGAGCGGAGCTCAGGTGAGCCCGGGGACGAGGCGGTGGGGCAGCGTGCCGGTGCGCAGCCTGGGAACGTGTCTTAGAGCTCAGTGGATCCCGGGTGCCTGTGAGGGCCGGGCGCTCAGACTCCCGTAGCAGGTGATGGTACGTGCGGCCCTGTCTTCTCTGCCAGCCCAGCATGGATGCCAGGACTCCTAAGACTACTCAAGTGATGTGTAAAACTTTCTATGACAAGTTGATTTATTTTAAAAATTCATCAACCTTATCTTTTTATAGATATTAAATCATTAAGTAAAATTAAACAATCATTTGATTACATTTTGGAATATAAATATTTAGTTTCAAGTTTATACCCCACCTGTTTTCCAGTGTATATGGATAAACAATAAAAGTAACTGTCAATATTCAAAACATTATTTACTAAAAAGCATGCAAAGTAGCTTAAAGGAGAAGGGAAGCCAAAGTGCAGACCGTTGTCATCTCCATGGACAGTATGTGTGCATCTCCGTCTTAGGACGGAAGAAGGGATACCGTTGCTTTACACTGTCTTGGAGAAGAAAGGCCAGAGCTGCAGAAGGAGAAATTTGTTGGGGACCATGTAAAAAGGACTTTACCGACTGGCTCAGCCCTGGCTGCACAGAGCCTCCGGGCACTCGCCTGGGGCCCAGGTGCATCCTGAGCAGCTGGAGTGGAACAAGGTGCAGCCCAGACCCGGCCCAGGGCGCTTAGAGCCAAGCTAGAGACAGTTCGAAACTGTTAGTGCTGAGCCAGTGCCAGAGATTTGAATCTAATTTTTCGGGATTGTGGCCGGAGCCTCAAGAGTTTTTTAAAAAACTTCCCAAATGATCTTTGTGTTAAGCCAAAGCTGAACGCCATGGGGGTAAATGTTCTGGACTTTAGGTCTGTGGACGCTCTCCCGGGGGCCTGGAGCCCCTCACTGTGTGCCGGCTCGGGCCTCTGTGCGGCTCTCCTGGGGCCAAGGTCCAGGCCGCCCTCGGAGACTCTGAGCTCCGTGAGCCTCAGGCGCGCAGAGCGCACAGCTCGGGGATCACTTCCTGCCGCTTCCCCCCTCGTTTGTGGAAACCCGCCTCCCCGCCCCCACTCTCGGTGTGCGGCGCTTTCCTTCCTAGCGCTTTAAATACTGCTCGGCTGGGCACAGAATCCCAGCTTAGCAGCGGCCCTTGAGTTACCCCCATCCCTCCCTGGGCCCTTGGGGTTTGCGCTGCGCTACAGGCCTGGTCCTTTTTTATTCTGAGACAGAGTCTCAGTGACGCCCTAACCCATTTCTGAACCAGGTTTTTAAAATTTAGGAACATGTTTTCCCCAGAGAAATCGGATTATAAAGGAGGGTTATTTGCCATCAAGTTTAAGAGAATATTATCGTTACAAACATACAATGTCTCAAACAGTTGGGGGGTTCAGTGGTTTTCTGTGAACTAGGAAGGAAGCTCAATTCCTAGTACGAGTAGGTCCTCAGTAAAAGTGATTAAATAATTGAATAAGGAAATATGGACTGTGTGTGCTGGCTGCTGGGGGGGCCTGACAGGAGACAGGCCAGAAAGGGCTGGCTTTACCAGGGCAGCAGCCCGGCAGGCACGCTGCCCCACCCCCACCTGGGCGCCGGCTGAGCTCTAGAAGGCAGCTTTGGCCCCTCAGAGGTGCTGGGGGCTGTGGCCGACCTCCTCGCAGCCCTCACACCACATTCCCTCCATGCTGCAGGTAGCACCGTCTGGCTGGAGGTGGCACCGTCCGACACCCCCCAGGTAAGTCTCCCGGGTCCGCTTGGGCACCACCGCTGCTAGATGTGGGGGTGGATGTTGGGGAGCACCTGGCCCTCCCAGCTGCCGAGTGCCAGTGCTGTCCTCGCAGGCCCTCGCAGGGCGGGCGGTGCGGAGCTCACCCAGAGGCGGGCCCAGGGAGGGGCACAGCGCCGGCACCTCCCCCCGGCACGCCCCCTCGCCCCGCGGGCCCCGCCCCCGTCCCGGGAGTCAGAGCCCAGCGCACCCAAACACGCAGCCTGCGGAAAACAGTGAGAAACGCAGAAGTATGGAGGTGGGAATCAAACCACTTAGCCTGGCCTCAACGTGAGATCCACGTTTTGGGGTGTTTCCTTCCGTTCCTTTTTTTGTTTTACCCACATCCCCACATGCACAGACTGTGTATGTGACCCCACATACTATATATTTTTGTCTTTTATCCTGTTTGGATCCGAATGTACCTCTTTATGCTGTTTTACTTAAACATTTTTGCATTTACGAAGTTCTCCTCAACAGTATGGGTCTTAAAACTTGTTCAAGCGACCATCCGTGCATATGTTATTATTTATTTAGCAAACCCCCAGAACAAGCAATACACTGTCTCCAGCTTCGTACGTGTGCTATATATAACTGGACACACATCCTTACGGAGAAATTTTTGTGGCATCTCTAACTATTTCCTTAATTCTTTCTTTTTTGTATTAAAGGCTTTCTTTCCCCGAGACCCCACTTAGGCTGAAGCCTTGCTTATTCAGTGCTTTTTACCTCAGTCTCTCCAATTTGGGGGGTTATTGGAACACCCTGAGGGCGACTGCGGTGACAAGCGTATTGTACTTGGAATCACTTCTCATTGAAGGCAGGACAGGGAGCCCCGCCCCCGCCCCGGGAGTCCGTGCGTCCCTTCTTCTCTGTCCCTCCGGGCTACCCACCTCCTCCTGTGCGACCTTCTTGTGCCACCACTGCACTACCTGTGGCCCAGTCCTGATTCCGGGCAGAAAGGGCCAGAGGAAACTGCAGGACCAGACACAGGGACTACAGCTGCCAGCTTCAGAACTGGGATTTCTCGGACCATGCGCATGGCCCATGGATAGGACAGGAAATGGGAAGCCATGAGGCGGTCAGCTCGGTGGAGGCCCGGTGGCTCTTTCCTCCCTGCCCACCCCACCGGCGGTTCTCCGTCCTCCGCAGGCAGCTGAGGACGCCCTCCACACGCTGGCTGCTCACGGCTCGGTGCCTGCCGGTCCCAGAAGGATCTTCCTGGACGCCAGCGTGAAGGACACCTACTGCCCTTTGGTGCCCCACACCATGTACTGTCTGCCGCTGTGGCCGGGCATCAACATGGTGCTCTTGACCAAGGTCGAGGCCCTCTCCCTGCCCTGCCGGCGCTCGGGGCCCGGGCGGTGTCCTGCCGGCCGCCCGTTCCAGCTGCCCTCTCTCTTTCCTGCAGTGCCCCAACACCCCACTGGCCCTGGTGCTGTACCAGCTGCTAGATGGCTTTTCTCGCCTGGAGAAGAAGCTGAAGGAGGGGCAGGAGGCTGGGAGTGCCCTGCGGGCCCAGCCCCTGCTGGGAGACCTGCGCCAGCGGATGGACAAGTTTGTCAAGAACCGCGGAGGCCAGGAGATGCAGGTGGGCCGGGCCGGGGGCCAGCGGGCCCCGCGAAGGCAGGGCTCACGGTTCTGCTCCGGGCCCGCCTCCCGCGGCTCTTGGTCTCTCCATTAGGAAGCAATGGCACGAACGGGCCAGCTGCACTCCTGAGCTTTCAGGACACTCTATGTGAGTTCAGCAGAGCACAAATAGTAACTCCCCGTCTTCACAGGGAGAGGATGAGGCCTGGCTGGGCTGCCCCTCAGCCAAGACTAGCTGGCTCGTTCACGAGCGGCAGAGCCGAAGCCCGGTGCGGTGACGCCTCGCAGGCCAGTGAGCTGCGCCCGTGTCGCGGCACGTCCAGCCTGCAGTGTGTTCTGTCACCGGCCGGTGTCGGGGCAGCACACGGGAGGCGGGGCACGGCCACACTTCGCTCTCCGTAGAGCGCAGAGCTGGGCGCGGCCGCGGCCCCGAGCCCAGGGTGGTTGTGGACAGCCGAGGACAGTGCGCCCTGGCAGCCCGGGCCGAGAGAGGCTGAGGAGCAGGAGAGGTCACCAGCGTGGCCGCTGAGCCGCCGTGCAGCGGCCTGGGGCTCGGAGGAGCTGGGGGTCACTGGCAGGAAGGCACGTTGGTCCGGAGGGGAGAAGGCGGACGCGGAGGCGGAGGAGTGGCTGGAGCCCGGACACGTCTCGGGAGAGGTCGGCAGGCAGCACGGCGGGGCGGACGAGGCCTTGCGCTGCGGGGTGTCCTGCGGGGCCTCCCAGCGGGCAGTCCTCGCCGGCCCAGCGGCCCAGCCTCGTGTGCCCGCCGTAGCGGGTCTCGCCCTGGTGCTCTCTGGCTGCGGCCATCAAGGCTGGAAGCGCTGGGCTTGGCCCGGAAATGGCTGCTTGAATACCTGGAGGAAGCGAATGGGCGGCCCGCAGTGCAGAGAGCCGGCAGGGGGCGCGGGCCAGGCCCCGTCGCCCACAGGACGGCCGCTCCTCGGGACCGGGTGCTCCTCGGAGCACCCCCGGGGAGGGCTCCCGGGACCGCACTGTAAACGCGGTCCGGAAAGTAGCTACGCGTCCTCCTTACAGAGCGCCTGGCTGGAGTTTAAGACCAAGGCCTTCTCCAGAACTGAGCCAGGATCAGCCTGGGAGTAAGTCGGGGCCCTGCGGACAGGGAGCCCTTGGGGTGGGACCGCCGCTCTCCAGAGACCACAAGTCCCTGCGGGCTGAGATGGAAGCTAGGGAAGGACGGGTGCGCAGGAGGGTGCTGGGCGGCGGGCAGCGGCCAGGCTGCAGTGGGAGCGGAGGGGGCAGCGAGGGCGCCGGCACCGACAGCCCAGCCAGAGCTGCGTGCCGACCGGGTGCCGCCTCCGGCCGGGCCTGCCTACAGCAGCTGTTGGGGGCTGGGGCCGGCAGAGGTCCCGGAGCCAGGTGCCAGGACGGGCGCTGGGACGCTGACCCGCTCAGGGCCGTTTCGCGCGGCGGCCGCACACCAGCCGGGCGCTGTCTTCCCTGCTGTGACGCGGCACCTTCCGCCCTGCAGGCTGCTCCACGCGTGCGGGAAGCTGAAACGGCAGCTCTGCGCCGCCTACCGGCTCAGCTTCCTGAGCACCGCGCCCAGCAGGGGAGGCCCGAGCCTGCCGCAGCTCCTGCAGGACCGAGCGCAGAGCCTCCTGCGGTGAGCCGGCTGGGCCGGAAGGGGCAGGAGCGCAGCGGTGTGGGCGCCGCACAGTGCCGCACTGTTGGTTCCTCTGCAGGGAGAGGCTGCTGGACTGGAAGGACTTCCTGTTGGTCAAGAGCCTGCGGAACGTCACCATGGTGTCATATCCTGACGCCGCTCAGCCCCAGGAAGGCCTGTGTCAGGGCTCCGAGCTCTGGGGAAGGCGGCGGTTCCCACCACCCCCGGGTCCTTCCGCTTGAGAAGAACAGTCGGGGAAGTGTCCCCTGTGCCTCATCTGTGGGAACCCTCTAAGGCCACAGTGCCCAAAATGGAGCATATAAAAGTTAATTCCCGACGCTCTAAAGATCCTTCATGTCAGTGCTGTCCAGGCAGCACAAGGGCAGTAGGTCTTGGGGGCTGGACGGGGCTCCGGAGCTCTGATTGGCTCCTTGGATTGCGGCAGGACTCTGTAGCGTGTAAAGGCTCCGATGCAGCCTGCAGTAAACATGTATTCCTGTTTAAAGAAGCATTTCCAAGACTTCTATGACCCTAGTACAATGGAGCACTGATTTTATTGACTGCTTATTTTCCAGGGAATTTCTAGCCACTTTTCCTATTCTAAAGGCTCCAAAATATCAGGCCCTGGTCTCCAGGCCTTTGATCTCCAAGAGGCGGGAGAGAGGGATGCTGGCCGGGGAGCTGCCCCCCCCCCGCCCCGCCACTGCCCCTCCAGAGAGGAGCTCTCAACCATCCTGGCTCCCTGAGCCCCTTAACTCAGGCCCTCACCCACCTGGAGGACTTCCCGGGCCTGGTGCACTTCATCTACGTGGACCGCACGACCGGGCAGATGGTGGCTCCTTCTCTCGGCACCAGTGAAAAGACTTCGTCAGAATTAGGCAAGGGGCCCCTGGCCGCCTTCGTCAAAGCCAAGGTGACTGTTGGGCTGGCCCTGGCTCTCTTCCCTGCCCGTGGGGTGCGCGTGCTGGGGCCTGAGCCCTGCGCGGGAGGTGAGGCCTGTCGCCCTCTGTCCTCTGTCCGTAGAACTCTGTTGCCCCAGCTGCAGCCCTTACTGCGCTCATCCGTCAGCGTGAGCGCGCCGATAGTCCTGCTGCAGCTGCTCGGGCCTGCGCGGGGCTGGTACCCGGAGCGGGCTGGGCAGCCGGATCAGAGAGAGGCCAGTGCCCGGCATAAGTAAATGCCCAGCAGTTATGTGTGGGATTAGCTAAAGGGGAAGAGCTGCAGGAACAGCCCATTTGGGCATCAGAAGTTCTTTTTTTAGTACCAGAGATGGAACCGAGGACCTCAGCAGGCGAGGCGAGCACCGTAGTGTTGAGCTATACCCTGAACCTCGTCGGAATTTAAAGCCAGCTGGTTTGTTCTACTCAGGAACCATTCTCTGTGAATTCTTTTCTTCTCTTAATTTCACTGACTCTTTTTTGTGGATAGCTTCTATTTTTTTGTGCAGGAAAGGGCAACCCTTTCCTTCTTCCTTTCCCCTCCCCCCAGGTACTGAGGATTGAATCTGGGGCCTTTGACTGAGCTACACCCCTAGTCCCTTCTGTTTTAGTATTTTATTTACTGTGACCCAGAGTCTCTCTTAAGTCACTAACTTACCCAGGCTCGGCCCGAGCTTGGACCCCCACCTGCCTCAGCCTCCCAGCATGCTGGGATTCAGGTGTGTACGTGTGCGGCCACCGCGGGCTTCTGCCACCTTCCAGAATGCCATGTTTTTCTGTCTAAATAAAGCCCATCCTAGTGATTCAAATAAGCTGGGTAGCCCGAGGCTTGGGCTGGAAACCTAGATCTGCCTCTCGCTAGCTGCGTTTCCGGTTCCTCCTCAAGCCCACGCCGACTGAGCTCACCGGTGTGTGCCACCCCCTTTGCCACGTTTTCACGCCACACTCCTCGTGCCAGGAAATCTTCCAGGGTAGGATCTTTAGCCACTCTGATAGTCCATCACATCACTGTAACATAATTCACATAACTATTTCCCCAGGGTTCGAGCCTTTCGATTACCTCCGAGCTCTTGTCTCTATAAATAACCCTCCAGCACACACCTTTCGTGTGCACCCCTGAGTCTCACCTCCGGTCATCTCTTCGGCACAGATTCCTAGAGATGGAATCACTGGGTCGGTGGGAGGCGCATTCGCCGGTCAGTGACGCAGGGTGTCAGCTGCTTCCCGCAGACGCGAAGCCGTCTGTGTAGGTCTCAGTACGTCGCGGTCAGTGCGCAGCGAGTGAATCTCACTCTGGTCCTCGCGGCTCTCGCGACGGTGCTCACAGATCACGTCAGGGCAGAGCCGAGCGGGCGGCACAGCGTCCCCGGCAGCGAACCCAAGGCAGATGGACCCTGTGGTCGGCTCCTCTCACCAGGGGTTCGACTTGACCCGCGGAACGGGGCTCGTGCCTGGCTCGGCGTGTCCGTGCGTGCCAGCACCTGCGCGCGACAGTCCAGCCCCCAGGGCAGGAGTGACGTCGGGGGCGCAGAGGGCCTTTCTCGGTGGCCACATCCGCACCTCCCGTCGTGTTCACGCCGGTGTCCTTGGCTGCTTTCCGGCCCGAAAGATCGGTTTGCTGACGTGTGACTTGTGTGCACGATACAGTTATGCACAGCTTCACCCCTCCAGCAGCTAGAGGGGACCCCGCCCATCCCTACAGCCCTCTGAGAGTGCGAGCCCAGTGCTTTGCTTCCCGCCCTTGCTCCTCTGGGGCTCGGAGGGGCTGCCGCGTGGGCCCTTCCGGGGCGCTGAACACGGCCCCCCCCAGGTCTGGGATCTGATCCGGCTGGCGCGAAGGTACCTGCGGAAGGGCTGCACCACGCTGCTGTCCCACGATGGAGACTTCTGCTGCTCCTACTTCCTGTGGTTCGAGAACGACGCGGTGAGTGTGGCGGTCCCCGGGCGGGCGGGCGGCCCCGGGGTGGCCCTGCATTCCCCTCTCCGCCGCCCCGCGTGCCCGCCTGGCCTCTGCCATGTCTGGGCTGACAGCAGGTGAGCACAGCGGCCGGCATCCGAACCCAGGTCGCGCCGTCACCCTGGTGCCTCGCTTCGTGGTCCCCCCACGCCGCTGCCCGGCAGACCCGCGGCCCTGTGCGGGCGGTGGCCGCGGAAACAGGACGCTGGGTGCGCGCCCACCCCGAGCCCCGGCCACGGACGCGGCCAGAAGCGTCCTCATGTCCCGCCTTCCCGTGTGAAAGTACTTTCCCAGCACCGAGTGCGCGGTGGGCCACGCCGGCGCCCGAGCCGGCTCCTCTCCCCTCGGACCCCTGTTCCTCTCCCGCACCCCCCTCCTGGTGTCTCGAGGGCCTCGTTCCCTCCCCAGGGCCACAAACTGCAGATGATCGAGGTGCCTGTCCTCTCTGATGACTCGGTCCCCGTCGGCGTGCTGGGAGGCGACTACTACAGGTGAGGCTGACTCAGGGCGTGGCCCCCCGGGAGTGCCCGTCCGAGAAGCCGAGCCCAGGCTGGGCCCTCACAGGCCGGCCGGCACCCCCGGGAGGAGCCTCCCGGAGAGGCGAGGCCTGCAGGCCGCCGCGCCCTTGCCCTGAGCCCCCCCCCCCCCGTCCCCCCAGGAAGCTGCTGCGCTACCACAGCAGGAACCACCCGGCCGAGGCGGTCAGGTGCTACGAGCTGCTGGCGCTGCACCTGTCGGTCGTCCCCACAGACCTGCTGGTGGAGCAGCTCGGCCGGCTGGCGCGGCGCCTGGCCGAGGCCTCGCGGGTGCCCCTGCCCTAGGCCGCCTGCACTGCCCCGTGCCGTGCGCCGCGCGCCTGTCCTCCAGCCACCCCAGACGTCTCTAAGCGCTTCCTCCCCCTCCCCGGGGGACCCCTGAGGTGCACCCCGGCCCCAGAGCGCCCCAGGATTTCTCACACCCTGCCTGGACCGACTCCAGTGGCGTGACAAGCGAGCCGCCAGCCCTCGGGGGAAAGTCCCCTAGCCGCGGCTCTGAGTCCTCAGGGCTGTGAGATGCCAGCAGCTCCGCTTCCAGAGCTACTTCTGTTCCCGGAAGAACGAGGCCGCGCCCCGAGCTCAGGGCTCCTTGCGTACCCCGTGAGAGGTGCTTCCAGCCCTGCCGCCTCGCGGCTGCTTCCGGGCTCTGGACTCTCCTGAAATGCTGTGCCCGCTTCCCCGTGTTTAAAATGTCCACATCGCCTCTCGGAGCGGTTGGGAACGTGTTCGGTAACGTTCGCAGCCACCGGACTGGTATATACTCGATAAAGGTCGGCTGTCGTCAGCCTCCGAGCCCAAAGCGCGTGTGCTTCCGAACTTTTGAGGCCCCTGGGACCCGCGGCTGGACCCGGCCCCCCACGCCTGCCCTCTTCCTCCAGGGCTGCGCTCCGAGCTCCAGGCCCTGGTCCAGCAATTCAGATTCTCCCAGTCGGCGTGTGCCCGGGCTGAGGGGACTTCCGAGGACTCCAGCCCCTCTCTTGTCACCAAGGGTCCCTCCCCCAAGATGGACACAGGACACCGTCCGTCAGCGTGCTGGGACCCAGGGCTGTCCACTCCCTTTGGGCAAAGAGGTGGCGCCAGGCTGGTGAGAGGAGGCACGGTGGAGATTCACAGTCAGTGCAAACAGGAAGGAGGCCTGGGTGTCATGGCCGCCCAGCCGCCTGCGTCCACGCCGGCAAGGACCGGGCTTTCCCTTAGGGCTCAGGTTCGGAGGGAGCAGAGGTGCCAAGAGCTAGAGTCCGAGCAGGTGGCAGCGAGGCACAGTGGCCACGGAGATGACAGATCTGTATTCCTTTTTTTTTTTTTTTTTTTTTTTTTTGAGACAGGGTCTCGCTTTGTAGTTCGGGCTGGCCCTGAGCTCACTATGTGGCCCAGGCAAGCGTCGAACTCAGCAATCCTCCTGCCTCTGCCTCCCGAGTGCTGGGCTGACAGGCGTGAGCCACCACACCCAGCGCTGTGGTATGTGGTACTGATTGTAGTGGGCGTGAGTCACCACGCCCGGTATTGCTGTATGTGGTTACTGGGGATCGAACTAGGGACCTTGCGCTTGCAAGGCAGGCGCTGGAACCACTGAGCTAAATCTCCGGCCCTGTGTTCCTTTTCAAAACCATGATTTATAGGTGGCAATTAAACATACAAAGTGTGGAAAACACAGAAGAGCACAAAGGAAAAGTAATTTAGCCTATAAGCCCCCCACTGTGTAAAACACAAATTTTAAAAATTAATCTCTTAATTTCTAGCAGCTACATGATGTGAGTTACCTTGTTTCACGGAGCACCTTGTTTTCTTTACAGTCGCCACCCCTGGGTACCTCTGGGGTTTGGCTCGGACCAAGATCCACAGGCGCTTTTCCCTTAAATGCAGCGGTGTGGTTTGCTTATAACCTGTGAACAGTGTCTTACACTTTAAGTGACACCTCCCGGATTACTTACAATCCCCAATACCCTGGACATGCTGTGGAAACAGTGACTACAATGCACTGTTCAGGCAGGGATGACAGGAAAACATGTATTGGTGCATTTTTTTGTTCAAATGTTTTTTCTTCACTGGAATGAATCCATAGCGGGGACTTGTGTCAGGGCAACGCTAACGAGTTCTGAACTGGATTTTAGCAGAGATCACACACGGTGTGAGGAAGGCGCCCTGGGCAGAGGGCTCCTCAGCCCTGCTATGGGGCCTTCTCTGCACATTTTGCGCTCTGAGAGTCAGTCTGCAGGTCACTGAGAAGGCCAGGCCCGAGGCCCTTCCTCAGGCAGGAGAACAGCTGCTGCGCAGGGGAGTCCGGAGCGAGGGGGCCCTCGCTGTGCCCCGAGACCCCAGTGGGGTGGAAAACCTTAGCTGAGGATATTTACAGATGGGATCGCTAATCCTCCAGGACTCTTAAAAATGTGAGAAGCGCTGAGAGACAGGCCTTCAAATGAAATAGGTGACGCAGGAGAGTTCCAGACAAGGAATTCGCCCCCAGTCCCCGGAAGAGAGCCGCCTGCTAAGGGGGGGGGGGGGTGGCAGGGGCCGGAGGAGGCCTAACCCAGAGCCGAGACTGCCCTGCTGGAGCTGCGCCCACGCAGCGGGACGGGCCCAGGCTGGGCTGTGACTGACCCGCCCACGCCGCCGCCCTCCGGCCTGTCCACAGTGGCCTGGCGCCCCGGAGCCCTCGTGGGGTCCCGGCGAGTCGGCGGGGGCCTGGCTCTCGCTCTCGCTCTCGCTCTCCAGCCCTCCGGGGGCCCCTGCTCCGGGGACCGCAGCGCCCCGCGCCGCCGGCCGAGAGCCGCCCCCACCCGCGCCCTGCGGCCCCGCCCTCCTCCCCGCCAGCCCCTCCCGGCCCCCGGGCGCCGGCCGCCTCCTCCGGCGGACATGGCTGCGCGCTTCCGCGGCCTCGGCGGCGTCTCTGCTGGGAAGCGAGTCCACGCCCAGGCTGGGGGCCGCGTGCAGGCCGAGTACGACGCGGTGGTGATAGGAGCAGGTAAAGCCCGGAGCCCGGCTGGCTGCCGGGGGTCAGGCAGACCCGAGCCGCCCCTGGGGGAGGGCTGTTTACCGGGCCCGCCGCTGCCTCTGCGCTGGGCACAACCTAGCCAGACGTGTGGACAAGGCGGGCCGAGGACGGCAGGCGCTCCGGTGTAGGAGCCAGGGTCCTGCAGGTCTGCTGCTGGCACTGCCCTGGGCTTGCTGCCTGCCGAAGAGCAGAGACTTCGCCTGTCTGGCCTCCAGTCTTGCCGTCCCGAATGGCTTCCCCGTGTCTCCTGTGAAATGACCAAATCATAAAGATGACCAGAATCAGCACACAATTCTACACGTCAAGGATATAATACTCTTAATTTAAATTCCTGGTAGCTCTCTGAATCCTCTTCCCCCCAATGCGGAAGATGGAACCCAAGGTCTTGCGTCTGTTACTGCTGTGCTACGTCCCGGCCCTCTATCTTAGTGTCCCGCGAAGTAGCCCAGGTTGGCCCCACGTGTGATCCTCCCACCTGGGCCTCTTGAGTGGCGGGGATGACAGGCCTGCGCCATGGCACCGGGTTCCCGGTTGATTATTAACAATGTCATCTTTCGTTTGTGCCAAACTCAAATCGCCAGCCTACTGCAGCCACTCATGGGTGGATGCAGTTTTGAAAAGAATGCTTGATGTTATCATCTACTTTAAGGAACAGACCGGAACTGTACTCCTCCTCTGGTGACCGGAACGATTCTGCTCAGTCAGATAATGTTTTCCCAGTACTGGAGGAATATTTTCTCCATTTTGATGTTGTTTATTCCTGATAGAACAGCTACAGACTCAAGAGGCTTGCAGTCACTTTCTTAAACCCAGTAATCAACAGAACAGTACATACAGCTTGATACACGCTGACATCT
Source organism: Thryonomys swinderianus (assembly GCA_004025085.1). Lineage (NCBI taxonomy): Eukaryota > Metazoa > Chordata > Mammalia > Rodentia > Thryonomyidae > Thryonomys > Thryonomys swinderianus. Next base: position 55,698 of record PVIC010002920.1, read on the forward strand.
GTATTAAGTATCTCCATGTGGCCTTGGCTGTTCTCCAGCATTGAGGTGGCTGTGTAGGATCTGGGGGAGCCAGACAGTTCCATGTCCCTCTGTGTCCACCGCTCGGGTGCAGAGAGGCAAGTGTCTGACCACAAGAACATGGGCCATAGGCAAATGTAGTAAAACAATTAACAGTAATGAGTTTGGGGTAGTTATTACCTTTGGGTTTAGTATTTTATATTATATTATATTATATTATATTATATTATATTATATTATATTATATTATATTATATTATATTATATTTATTGGGTACTGGGGATCACACTCATGACCTTGTACTTGCCAGGCAGAGACCGGAGCCAATGAGCTAAACCCCGGCCATATAATTTATTTTTTAACAACAGCTATTTGCCGGCTGATCAGCAAGCCCCTGGGCAGTGGGAAGAGCTCCAACAGGTGCTCAGTGGGCTGGAGAAGAGCTCCCAGGCCTCTCAGCCCCAGAGAAACCCCTACTCCCTCCTCTTAGGCACAGCCCAGGCGCTGGCTCCACAGGAAAAGTGGCCTCTGGGACACCAGCGGCCTTGGTGAATCGCCCGCACTCATGAGCGGACTACAGCATGAGAGCTTTTCCTTGTCTTAGTTTTGCTAGTTGTTGAATATACCTTGAAGCCTGATTTGAAGCTATTCGGTTGGGCCTGAGTAGGGACAGGGTGGCATCTTACAAGACAAGGGTTATGTCTGAGTCCCTGAAGTCATCAGCACCTGGCAGCCTCTTCGAAGAGACCCTGATTTCATCCAATGTGCCCAGAATGAGCTGAGCAGCTTGTTACGGAGCAGAGTCCCAGGTCTCACAGCAGGCGATCAGGACTGCGTGCGCCGTCAGCACATGTATCTGCACCAAGGCTGTGAGTGTGACTGTGCCAGGCAGCTACAGAACCTGTGCCAGGGCAACTCCTCTCAAAGTCTGGCTGCCTCAGGAGCCAGGGCTGAGCTGAGCCCAGGACCCTCCAAGGCCAAAGGAAACCTCTGCTGGGACTTGGGAGGATTCTGAGCTGTGGGATCGTCCACCCTCCCTCCCATATGAGGCCTCTTCGCACCTCTGCGGACTTACACACGCCGTGAGAGGACTGGAAGAGGGTAGTTTTCCCAGATCGATAATCACCACTAATTAAAAGACAGATAGCTACCATCTTTATTGCAGGCCTGCCGAGGCCAGGGACATGACAGATAATATTGGTTAATCCTCCTCAACACTGCAAGGTCCTCAGCATCCTCTCTGTCCTGAATATGTTAGGGTGTGTGAGGCTCCTCGTTATTAATGCCTGTCTCTAGGCCACACCAGGATAACAACACAGCCAGGGTGAGCCCTGGGTGGCCCGTCTTGAACTCGTGGGTTGTGTGGAGGGAAGGGCTTCTCACACTGCAAGATCATGTCATTTATGAGTCCCAACCAATGTCGTTTTTTTTTTAACTTCTCTTAGAAAAAAATCCCAGCCCTTTTTAAAAAGAAATATAACTCAATAGATTGTCACATGCTTATCACATGGCAAAAATTAATACTTAGTTTCATGAAAATTTTTCTGTAAAATATCTTTATTCGTGTAGTATGTACCATATCACATTGTAAGGTGCTTCTCCCCGCCCCCCACCATGGATCATATTTAAAGGGGTTTGAAAAGCCCAATTGCAGACATTCCATTAATGAATTAGAAGTTGGCTGAGTGACTGCTAGAATTACGGGAGTCTCCACATGGGAAGCAAAACTGACCCCGTCGTGAAGAAAAGCGTTTCACCTGATCGGCACCGGTTTGTGCTCAGCGCTCGTGGCCGTCTGCTAACGAATTTAAAGAGTCAGAGGGGCCGTCGGCCCCCAAGAGGAAACGGACCAGTGCGGGAGCTGGCTGGTGACCGCTGGGGCCTGGTCTCTGCCCACAGGAGATTCCCCACGACCAGCCGCTTTTCCTCCTGAGGGGAAGGGCGGGGACAGCTCAGCCTCGGGCCTGTGTGCCCGGCACGGCCCAGCGAGCAGGAATGACCAGAGGACAGGGCCGCCGGCTCGCTGGGGACCCTCCGGGAAAGGGCCCTGGGCACCGACATGCTCCAGCCTCCCAGGGAACTCGGAGCTTGTCGGAGCCAGAGAGGCGCCGCTCTCCGTGGCTGGCTGATTTGGGAGTCCCGGCCCACAGGCAGCCCTTCCTAGTTTTAGAAAAAAATTAAACTATGACAGAAAACCTCGCGCAGTCAGCTCACACCCTGAGGCTCACCTTGAAGCTGCACGTGGGGGACTGCTTCACTCTGCGCTCTCGTGCCCTCCCGGAACGCTGCGGACCGAGGGCGACGCCTCAGCACGAGCAAAGCCTTCCGTGGCCTGTGGGCCCTCCCTGAGCCACCCACGTGGGGCACCAGCCCCCCGAGCAGCCCGGATGCCCGCGTCCACCAGCCCTTCTGCACGGTGTAACCGGTGACGCCCCCTCTGACGGGCCCGCGTCCTCTGCTAATGACGGAGGTCCGGGCGGCCGTGGACGCCCCCTTGTCCCGCACTCCACGGAGCTGGAGCTGCCGCGACGGTTTCCGACTCTTCCTAGACCGGCCGTTCCCACATCCGGTGCGGGGTGGGAGAATCACCATGCGTGTCCCGGACTGGGGTGGCCACGAGTGACCCCGCTCCACCGAGGCAGGCGTGTGTTCATCCGCTGACCAGTGACCCTCTCCCCCCCTCCCCTGTCGTTGCAGGACACAACGGGCTGGTGGCTGTGAGTACATCCCTCCCGGGCCCACGTCGCCGGTCCTGGGGAAGCAGGGGCTCGGGAACAGCACGAGGAAGCAAGCGGGGCGAAGGCCCAGGACCACTGTCCCGGCCTTGCTCCCCACCAGGGGCTGGTCCAGTGCCCATCCACAGCCAGCTAGGGAGGATGGCCCAAGGCACACGGGCCCCCGTGCCCTGTGGGAGGTCGGGGTGCTGACGAAAAGTGGGGAGGCACACACATGTCACCGGCCCAGAGGAAGTGGATCAGAGTCTAAGGGACGGGAACGTGAGGCTGGGTGGGACTCCGACTCCGGGTCAGGGACAGTCCTCATCTAGAGCGGCTGTGCTCCCCAGCGAGATTTAAGTGACGTACCCCCCAGAACACATTGCTGTGTGTCCAGAGTGCGCCCTGGAAAGATGAGGAGCCCCCATCTCAGAGGGGCCAGGGACCCCTGGCATCTAGATCTCACGCTGGCTGAGCCAGTCACCCCAAGCTGTGCTTCTCTCTGAGTCCACACACCTCTGAGAGGCCACTGAGACTTCTGCAGCCACGGAACCAGTGTGGCCCATTGCTTGGAAGCAGTGAAGACAGGAGAACTTGGAGAGACAGTGTGAGATGCCAAGGGACATTGGCTAAGCCTGAGAATCTTGCCTGACGCATCAGTCTTACTTGAACACTACAGTAATTTTGACACTGGTTGTATTATTAAGGGAAACAGGGGCTTGTGCCCCAGCTGTCCCACTTCCTGTCTGTCAGGGTGAGTCTCACAGCACTTCGGAGCCACAGTAGAACAGGAAAGATGGCTCGCACTAGTGCAGCACAGCCCTGGCAGGTTAAACTTGATGCAAGCAGTGGTGGCTCCTTATTGGATGCGATCACCCTGGGGAAGGCTAGTGTCACCGCCCCGCCTCCAGGGGGCGCCATGACTGTGATTGTTCAAGTTGAGCTTTACTCATCACAGCAAGGGAGACACACAGGAGGATCATGGGGTATCTCAGTAAGAAGTCAGAAGGAGCCTAGGACAGGATCTGAGCTTTGGCTGGATAATCTGGGGTCAGGCCTGAGAAGGTAGAGGCTTTCGCTAAATTGGACACTCAAAGTGAAGACAGCCCTTGTACTGGGACTCTCTGTGAATCACTTCAAGGGAGGAGAGATTAGGTGAGGACATCAGAAACTGCTGTAGAAGCAGCAGTCATCCACTCTGGCTAAGGGAGGGGGGTGTTTGATAGTTTGTGGCTGGCACAGAGTCCTTGCTTTGGTGTGGGCTTGTTGTATCTTGTGTCATCATGGCCTCAGACGAACTTCGTCTGACGTTGTCATTCTGTGAAACAGTTTCTCTCCATGGGAGGACAGTGTGCTGGGTCTGCATGGCAGCCCAGTTTCCAGACGTCACTTTTCTTGTTTGCTCTCAGCGGGCCTGTTAAGATTTAGACTGCCTGGGCTCACTTCCCAGCACCTCCACCCATCAGTTCTGGGGGGCTGAGGGAGGTGTTAGCCTCAGTGAGCCTATTTTCCCATCTATGAAGTGGGGAGAACCGCAGTTCCCATTTTATCGCTAGGATGGTAGCGTAGATTAGAGGAGCTATATCCACAGCGTCCAGCATATCGCGGTTGTAAAGTGAACCTTCTGACGAGTGTGACTTCTGAACTTCACTTCCCTTCTTGCACATCGGTCTCAGTGGCGGAGGGAAGACTAGTACTGTCTAGTGGGTAGGACTGTGCGTCCAGGGTTAGCTCAGTCCGTCGATTCTCCGTTCAGTGCTGGAGAAGTTAACGGAAGGCCTGGCATCATTTGTTCTCGCAGAATAAGATTCTACTGTAGCCGCGATTTCCTTTCTTGCTCATCTCGTGTTTCGGGGCCATTTGGCCCCGCCCAAGACTGGCTCAGGCCATCCTCACAGCAGCCCCACGAAGCAGGTGACATCGGCTCTATTTCCACGGGCCCCATTTTTGCACAAGGAAACAGGCCAGTCAGGTCAAGCACCGGAGCTGCCTCGGCAAAAAGCGAACCTGTGTCCTGAGGTTCAGCCTCACCGCGCTGCCGCTCGCTGTGCTTGTGAGAGGGAGGAGGCCCCCCACCCCGAGGAGAGGGCGTCGGGCAGGGGGGCAGGGGGGGCAGGGCGCGCTGCGAGGTCCTGCGGCGGCTGGGGCCCGGAGGGGATGACTGCCTTCAGCTGGGACATGAGGAATCAGAAGATGTCTTAATGAAAAAAAAAAAAAAAACAGGGACATCTGGAATTAGAAAATGTCTTCGTGAACCACGGAGGACAGGCCGCTGGCCCTGCAGCGAGGCCCCTGGGCAGCCCGTGGGCCCCCGGGTCACAGAGGAGTAAAGGGAGGACCCTGTGTGCCCCCAGGCGGCGTACCTGCAAAGCCTTGGGGTGAAGACGGTGGTCTTTGAGCGGCGTCATGTGATTGGGGGTGCCGCCGTCACTGAAGAAATCATCCCAGGTAGGCCCTGAGCAGCTGAGTTGGGGGGCAAGGAGGGTGACCGCTAGTGACCGCGCCCCTGTTTTGTTCTAGGGTTTAAGTTCTCTCGCGCGTCCTACCTGCTCAGCCTGCTGAGGCCACAGATCTATACCGACCTGGAGCTAAAGGTAGAGCGGCCCCTGGGGCGACGGCCGGCTGGAGGGCAGTAGCCCCTCTTCTCCACTGGGGCTGAGGGCCGCCTGTCCTGTACCGGCGGGCTCACTCCCACACCGGAGGGCTCTCGCTTCTAGCCAGGCCTCGCCTGTCCCACACCGTCCCCTGGTGCCTTTCACAGGTTCCTGTTTTTGTAAAAAATGGGAAAGTGTCACACAAAAATCAGCCCTCCTTTGAAGAGTTGTCCACATCAGATTCTCATTTTGCACGGAGGCCCTTGGCAGGGCCGTAAGCAGGCAGGGCCCCTAGTTTGGTCCTGTCCCGGCCGTTTCCCGGTACCCACCTGGCACTAGCAGGTCACCCGTCTAGAGCCTTCAGTACGATTTCGCGAAGCCCTGTTCCTGCCCTTCGGAGTCTCGTGCCGTTCTTGGTAGCACGGACAGACGCGGGACCTGAACTTCTACCTCTTCCAGCTCCCCTCCGCCTCCCTCTCGCGCCCTTTCACAGCTGCTGGACTTTGCCCACTGACCTGCCTCTCCCTGCCCCTCACTGACCCCTCCCCCACCCCTTCCATCAGCTTCGCCACACCTCCCAGTGGGCAGCCCTGGCGCCACCTCTACAGGCAGCCACCAGCTGCTGGGTACTCTGACACCGGTTTTACTCTGAATTTAAAGTTTGAAATTAACATAATGCTCAGCCACTGTTTGTAGCTCTTGGGCCGCTCAAATTGGTTCCTATAGCAGAGTTCTGCTACTGACAGCAGAAGTCACGGAGAGAGGGAGAGAGGGAGAGAGGGAGAGAGTCCGGTGTCCTCAGCCCACACCACGCGGTAGCTAAGGGCAGTGCAGAAACGTACCAATCACCTGTGGTGTCAGATGCTGGCGGCCAGGGGCAGCCGCTGTCCTCTTCTTTCCTTTACTGATCTTCCAGTTTTCAGCCATATTCGTTCTGTTCATATTTTACTATAGGAACTCGAGACTTTCACATTTGCAGATGCATAGGCATGAGCGGGAGGTGGGCAGGGTATTGGACATTCCCAAATGAGCTTAGAGGTCTGCTTCTCTGGAAGCAGCGGAGAGCAAGAAGCAGCATTTTACAGCCATCTCAGGTCATTCGAAAGCAGGAGGCCCCAGGCACGACTGAGATCTCCACCCTTTACGTCTCTGGATCACTGGTCTCTGATTTACCTTTCCCAAGGATTTCCACTTGGGCAGACTCAAAATTACCTAAGTAATCTGTTTTTGTCTTTAAAGAGAACATCATGCTCCAAACCAGTCTCATGGAGGGCATCAGTGGCTATTTAAATATCCCTTTTTCTGATTCCATCTGATTAAAACTGTTAAGAACGACAGAGGCACCATTTATAAGAGAAAGTCCTAGAATCTACAGAGAGATTCATTTTCAGTGACCTATACCATACTTGAGATGACTTCTAGGTCTCATCTGAGGAAGGCTTATTGATTTTTCTAGGCAGTGTTTCTGAGCACCTGCTCTTCCAGGCCCTGGGAGAAGCCCTGGGGACGAACTCGGAGGTATAACGGGACTTCAAGTAGAGGAAAGTGGCGAAGAAAGCGAGTCAACCATGTGGTAGGGAAAGTCTGGAGGACCCGGTCTGCACGGGTGACCTAGAAACCCTTCTCGAGGGGGTGAAGCGAAGTCACTGGCCAGGGCGACGTAGCGTCCGAGCAGAGCAAGGAGAGGCCGGTGGAGGCTGAGGAAGGACAGTGGAGGTGTGACCTGAAAGGAATGAGGGCCCAGGTCTGGGGCGTAGGGGAGGAAGTCTCTAGACAGAAGCCATCACGAGGTTTGCTCGGGCGAGTCGCGTGGGCCCCTTCCGGCGTGTCTGGGCTCTCTCAGAGAAGTGAATGCGCTCTTGGAAAGTCCCGTGTGCACATCAGACTTCTCTAAATCAAATCAGATTTCAAGAAACTTCTATGTAGAGTGACCCTGGAAGAAGTGAGTCTTCAAAGTAAATAAATTTCTTTTGTGTATCTACATTATATGTATAGATTTTCACATTTTCACATAACCATTGCTTTACGTGTGTCTCTATTTTAATTATTTCTGAAGTAAGGCATCTGTAGATTAGTTCTGAGACCCGGGGCTGGGAGCCACAGAAGCGTGGCCGTGAAACTCCTGAGGTGATCTGGGACAGGTTATTTAGCTTCTCTGAATTCCTACTGTGCTGGTTGAACCACGAGGATATAGTACTTACAGGGAAGTTGTTATTTGATAATTGCCAACCCTGGTACTGTCTCCAGCACGGGAAAAGCGTGGTGTGGCCTGGTGTGGTAAAGCACAGTGTGGTCTAGCATTTAGTGCCCTGGCAAGGGCTTTTTATAAACTTACATTTTGAAAAGGGAAACCGGGACCCTGTACCTTCAGGACCTGCACAGAGCTGCCCGAGTGGTCACACAGCACAACTGGAGAGAGGTGCGTAGCAGACACTGTCCGCCCTGAAATATGGCCTGTACTCTGTTTCCTGCAGAAACATGGGCTGAGGCTTCATCTCCGAAATCCCTATTCCTTCACCCCCATGCTGGAAGAGGGCACAGGAAGCAAGGTGCCCAGGTCCCTCCTGCTGGGCACAGACATGGCGGAAAACCAGAAGCAGATCGCCCAGTTCTCACAGAAGGATGCGCAGGTAGGAAAAGTGACCAGAGACCGAACTCATCCCCTCGCCAGCCTTGATGAGGTTCTGGAGAGGGACGCCCTGACTGGGCGCGTCCTGGAGCGCGGTGTGCAAAGGCCACGGGGGCCGCGGGCAGGCCGCCCCCTCTCCCGGGCAACTCCGCTCCGAGCCAGCTTCGCGTCTCAGAGCTGTGGAGAGAAGGATGGAGAAGCATGAGTGGGCCTCGGGTCTGCGCGTGCTCAGTGGGGAGCGGCGGTCAGAGGGGCTCCGCGTGCCGAACGCCAAAAGGGACGGCACTGGCGTGTGCGTTCACGGCACGCGCCTTAGCCCTCTCCGGCTCTCAGGCAGGATCCCAAGTGCTTCTCTGCGCGAAAGCCGCGGGAAGACGCAGGACAGGGCAGAGGCGATGACTGATAAAGTGAGCTGGATCAGAAACTTCAGAAAGTATTCACTGAATTCGGCATCAATCCCCTGACACCCAGGGTGATAAAGTGTGCGTGGAAAGAACACGCCCCGGGGAGCGTGTCATGTGCATGAGTCAACCGGTGAGTTGGCCATGTCTGCTGAGCCCCCGGAGCCTGCACTGAGGCTGCAGGCTCACGGGGCTAAAGCCGAGCCCGGACAGAGGCCGGCTCCGTGTCAGAGGCGTGGACGCCTCCCGGGGGCGCGCGTTCCTGGGCTGCAGTCTAGGGACTGTGGGGTCACTGTCCCGATGAGTCACTGCGCAGTACAACGGGCCGGCGTGACGGGCTCTGGAGGTCGGGACAGTCTCGGAATGGGCACTCGTATGCCAAGCCTAACGCAAGCTGAAGCTGTTGCGTTAAATCAGATCTCGGTAGAGACGTTTTCATAAGAAGAACCTAGGTTAGTGTAGTCCGTGTGCATTTTTTTAGTCTATTTTTATCTTTATTGGTACATTCTATATACACATCACGATCACACTTAACATTGGGAATTTGTACCAGTATATGACACAATTGAATTCTCATTTTTTCCCATTCCCCTACCTACTCCACAACCCTCCACCCCCTCAATACATTTTTTCCCTTTTTTTTTATTACCACCACATTTTTTCTTTACCCTCACTACTCACCCTCCACCACATTTCCCTTTGAATATTTTCTATTTCACAATATCTATCATACATTCTAGAGCTCATTAACATCTTCAATGTCTCATACCAGAGAACAGATACAATATTTATACATCTGTGATCTATTTATTTATGAATATGTCCTGAAGGTACGTCCATTTGAGTTTAAATGACTCAAATTTATCATTCTTAAGGGCAGAGTAATACTCCACTTTACCGTCTTAACTGAACATTAGGTGAAAGAGGAAAGCCACAGACATCCAGCGCATATCTCTTCAGCCAGAGGTTTCTAAACCAGGCTGAAGTTTTTAAAACTTTTTTCCCGAGCATTTCTCATGTGACTGCTTTGTGCACTGGCTCGGGGACTAGGGCCCCACGCCCTCCCAAGTCCTGCCTGTGTCCAAGGCCTTCGGCTGGAGCCAGCACGGGCTGCCTGGGGCACCGCCTGTTAGGAGCCACACGGGCAGGAGGCCAGAGCCCGTTTCCCATCATGCAACGTAAGGAACCCCACTTCTGGTTTTACCTTTGCAAGTTGGCATTTTAAAAGCTTGCCCTAGAGAAAACGGTTTGACTTCACTCTTACTAAGACTTCTCTAATGTTCTTCATTGGAACTTTGCTTTATATAACTCACTGTGTGTCATCTCATGGGCGCATCCATGCGGATAGCTGAGCCCCATTAAAAGCTCGGGTTGAGCCTCAGGAGGGCCTTCACTGCATGGCCCCACTCCTGCCCTGGCCTGGCCTAACACAGGGAGGTGGCCGTCAGGAACCAGCTGAAGACAGTGGTCCTGTGGTGGGGGCTGATGGCGTGAAGGCACCTTGGAGCTAGGAAGACTCAGCAGGAATATGCCAAGTTATGGAAAACGAAGCCTAAGGAAGCATCAAGGCTCCACTGGAGTTTGGTGGCCACAGGGGAGTGGCACGGAGGACGGAGCGTGGGCATACCGAGATGCTGTCCTTGTGCAAGAAGATCTAGGGCTGTGCGGCCTTCATCTAGAGCTCCGTTCCAGGCTTTTCCCAGATATGAGGAGTACATGAGCCGCCTGGTCCTGGCCACTGACCTTCTGCTGGATGCAGCCCCTGTGGACACGGCCGTCTTCCAGCAGGGCTCCCTGCTGCAGAGGCTGAAGGCGCTGTCCACCCTCAAGCCCCTGCTGAAGGCAGGTGAGTACATCACAGCAGGAGGCGTGGCTTCCGTGGGAGGTGTACGGGGCCTGCTCTTGAGCCTGGCCCTCCAGCCAGCTGCCTGTCACAGCCAGTTAGTTGGCTCTGTCTGCCGAGTCCACCTGGCGCCTGCATCAAGGCCTCAGGCTAAAACCAAGGGCAGACTAAGGCTGGATCCGTGTCAGAGACGTGGACGCCTCCCCCTCCCACGGAGTGCACCTTACTGAGTTCAAAGTAAGAGAATAAGGTACACGTTAAGATTTTTTCCAAAAATAATACTAGCAGCTAAGTGAAATCAGAGCCCGTGAACTTGCAAATGCTTGACATGTGTCATTTAATCCACACAGTAGCCCTTGTGAAATATGACTCTCATTTTACAGGTAAAGAAACAAGTTCAGAGACATGGAAAGGCAGTCCAGGGCCATGTGTCTGGGAGGATGGGGTGCAGCCTAGGCCCCCCATGCCGCCCTGCCTCCCACGCCCCAGTTCTCCTGCCCGCCCCCCCCGGCTCGGAGTGCCTTGTTGCTGTTCCGTGGGTTTTGTCTTCCAGGCCGCATCCTGGGAGCCCGGCTTCCCCAGTACTACCAGGTCCTCACGGCCCCCGTGACCAAGGTCAGTGCGTCCCCGCCTGGGCCTGGGCTGCCCCCCGGCCCCTGAACCCTTCTCCTCGCCACTCTGCTGTCCAGGTGCTGGATCAGTGGTTCGAGTCTGAGCCTCTCAAAGCCACTCTAGCGACAGACGCTGTGATTGGCGCCATGACGAGTCCCCACACTCCGGGCAGTGGGTGAGCGCGGGCTCCGAGGGCCGGCGGGGCAGGGGCACTCCCCAGAGGACGAGGACAGGAGCGGCGGCGCCCGCCACGCACTTTGGACACATTCGCGGGAGAGCGAGGAAAAACAGGGCCTGAGCTCAAGTGAAGGCTCATGCCAAGCGCGGGGCGGGGGAGAAGGAGCCGGAGGTACCGGACAGGAAGTGGGGTGGGACCCGAGCCACGCGGGTGGAACCCCCGCTCCAGCCCCCGGTTTGTGCTCTGTGCTTAGGTATGTGCTGCTGCATCACGTGATGGGGGGCCTGGAGGGAGCGCGGGGTGCCTGGGCCTACGTCGAGGGTGGCATGGGGGCCCTCTCTGATGCCATCGCAAGCGCGGCCATTGGACATGGAGCGAGTATTTTCACTGAGAAGGTCAGTGCCTCCCTCCCTGACTGCACAGTCGTCTGGACGGTCCCTTGTTTTCCGACGGAAGTGCTGGGGCTCGTGCGCCCTGTAGAGGCTGCGCCGTGGTCGGAGAGGCCCACTCTGTCAGCTCCTCTGAGGTCACCAGTCGCCAAGCCACCGGGCTAGGCTCCCCAGGGCGGGTGGTCGTGGCTTCCCCGAGAAGCTGCGAACCGGAGGGCTGGATCGGGAGGAGGAAGCGGCAGGGCCCGGGAGCCGCAGAGTGGAAACCTGACCAGACTGAACCTGAGTTTCCTGCCGTGGGCTCCAGGCAGTGGCCAAAGTCCAAGTGAGCGGAGATGGCCGCGTCCAAGGAGTCGTACTGCGTGACGGCCAGGCGGTGAGGAGCAGGGCGGTGCTGTCCTGTGCGTCGCCCCAGGTCACCTTCCTGAAGCTGGCGCCACAGGTGAGGCAGGAGGGGAGGGGAGGGGCCGCCCAGGGGCCGAGACAAGCGTCCCAAGTCTCCTTGGGCGGGAGGCGGGCGGGTGACAAACAGGAGAAGCCGCACAGGTGGGGGAGGTCCAGGGGTGTGAGGGGACCCCGGTCCTACTTGCTGCGCCACCCCGAGAACCCACATCTGGCCTTCCGTCTACAGTTCGTTCTGCATCTCCGCTACTGTCTTGATTTCTGTTCTCTCGCCAACTCTAATTCCACTGTCTGCGTCAGAGATCTGTCGCCATTTTGTTGTTACAAAACCAAACACAAAGCTTGTGGGCGGAGAGGAGAAGGGGACGGCCGCTTGCAGATGTGGGGAACCTCGTGGATCTGGCTGTCCCGGCGGTCTGGGCTCGCTTGGAGCCTGCGGCCAGCTGTGTGCCGGCCCACCGGCTCCGGGGTGATTCCCCGAGCAGGGAATCGGCTGGCTGTGGCCGGTTCAGGACAGTTCCTGGAAGAATGACCAAGGGGATTTTCACTGTCCTCCACTGTCCCTCAGCCTCCCGGCACGGTGGCCCAGGCATGTTCTCAGGGCCTGGCAGAGGGCGAAAGCCGCCAGTTCAATCAGGCAAAACCGTACTGTTTGCTCTGTTGGCAACTTACTTTCTAGCACTGGCTGAAGCAAGATTCACAGCTAAACTGTGTGTAGAGTGGACAGGGCCGCTCACATAGAAAGAGCTAAGAATGTGGGCAACTATTGCAGCTGACCACACTTTCCCTGTCCCCAGAAGAGCGTGTATGTCAGCACAGAACGACCAGTCACTTGGGAGACTGTCGGACACACCGCTCTTTCTCAGTGTCTCCACTAACAGAATGTGACGCACATCAGGGCAGTGCTTTGTGCGACATTAAAGCAGTTCCGAGTTACCCAGGCCTCCAGAGCTTAGAGACTAGAAGAGGGTGGGAGCTGGCGACAGAGCTCGGGAGCGGAAGTGGCCAGGCTGAGCGGGGGCCGGGACGCTTCGCAGAGCAGGGGACCGGCGGAGCTCTGGGTGGGGAGGGCTGCACAGACGGGATCTGCGTCTGGACCCGAGCAGAGGAAGAGGCAGCTCCCTCGGGGCCTTGGCCATGCTTAGCCTTCCACAAAGGCGTCTCCCTGCAGGAGTGGCTTCCAGAGGCTTTCGCAGAGAGAATCTCCCAGCTGGACACCCAGTCTCCTGTTACCAAGATCAACGGTAGGAACCCGGCTTGCGGAGCTGAGTCTTGACGCTCTCCGAGTGGGAAGCCTCAGGCCGCCTCCGCCCCCCTCCGGCCTGACCCTCTTCTCTGGATCTCCAGTGGCTGTGGACAGGCTGCCCAACTTTCTGGCGGCCCCCAATGCTCCAGGAGGCCAACCGCTCCCCCATCACCAGTGCTCCATCCACTTGAACTGCGAAAACACGCTCCTCCTCCATCAGGCCTTCGAAGATGCCAAGGGCGGCCTGCCTTCCCACAGGTGGGTGGGCTCCAGTTTGGCTGCCCCTGGATGCCCCGACACAGGGGCCAGGGGTGTCAAATGGCGGTCCAGACTCGGCGGGGACTGGCCTCTTCAGCCTGGCATTGGGCCTGTGTGCTCACCTAGGACCTGCCTCATTCCGTACCTGAGTTCTAAGCAGAGAAGGAGCCTCCCAGGTGAGAGCTCTGTGGACCAGGCAGGTCGGCGAGCAGAGCAGGGTGCACCGGGGATTGTTACAAGTTAGCGGAAGAACGAGCCCGGTTCTCTACCCAGGGGCCTGACGGGGCACGCTGGCCCCAGGTGACTCCCTTGTGCTAGATGAGTCGCCCTCATGCACAGCTTCCAAAAGCATCGTACGTCTTGCTGCAGCTAGACGTCTGCCCTAGGCAGACAGGAGCACGTTGTGCCCCACAGCTCTCTGTCCTGTCCACGAGCCTACAGACAGAAAGCCTCCCCTGCCAGCCCCTGTCCTGGGTGGGGGTCAGAGACCCTGGGGGCCAGGCGGAAGCACAGGAGAGAAGGGAAGTCTATGATGTGTCAGGTGCAGACATTTGTATCTTACCGTAAAGAGGATGTGCGCCTCGAGAGAAGGGTGTGGGGCAAAGTGTCTTATCCATTTGTAAATGTTGGGGGGACCCCAGGTCCGTGCCAAGCAAGGGCAACAGGCATCTACCCCAGTTGGTGACCTGCCGCTGAAAGAAGGTAAGAGGGTTCACAAGGACATACCAGTGACGAGCACCGTGGAGACGGTGAGACAAGACGGGGTTTTCTGGTTAGGGAGCAGGAGGCCCCTCTGATAAGCTGGCATTTGAGCAGAAGTAAAGGAACGTACAGGTCTCGACGGGGTTGAGGAAGAGCGTCCACACAGAAGGCAGCTCAGGGGCAAAGGCCCCGGGGTGGGTAGGGACGAGGTCCCAGGGACGGGAGAGAAAGAACGAGGGGTGGGGCTGGCGAGCGGAGCGGCGGGTCCCGTCGGCTCTGACTGACTCCTCCCGACTTCTACACCGGAGGGTTTCCGCACAGCATGGCTTATCCCTTAGAAAGTCCACCCTGGCTGCTGTGTAAATGAAAAGGAAGGGCATCTGTTACAGGTGGTTACTAATGCAGAATCCCAGGGAGAGGGCCGGAGATTTAGCTCAGTGGTTCCCGTGCCTGCCTAGCAAGCGCCAGGTCCCTGGTTCGATCCTGGTAACCACATACCACCGTGCTGGGCGTGGTGGCTCCCGCCTGTCATCCCAGCCCTCAGGAGGCAGAGGCAGGAGGATTGCTGAGTTCCAGGCTTGCCTGGGCTCCATAGTGAGCTCAGAGGCAGCCTGAACTACAAAGCGAGACCCTGTCTCAAAAAAAAAAAAAACAGGGGCAAAGGGGCACTGTGGTTTGGACCAGAGGGTGGGTGGGCAGCCAGAGCAGGAAGTAGCCAGATCCAGGTGTCATTTGAAGGTAAAGCTGATCAGATTTGCTGTCGGACAGGAGCTAGGAGGTGAGTGGGCAGTAACACCGTGGCCTTCCGGTGACGAGGGCCCAGCACTGGCGTCGTCCGGGGCGCTACTGGGTCCCGCCGCCTCGCGGTGGCCTCCACCCTCTGCCTCCCGCGCTGCAGGCCTCTGATTGAGATGTGCATCCCGTCCTCGCTGGACCCCACACTGGCTCCTCCCGGCTGCCACGTCGTCTCCCTCTTTACCCAGTACACGCCCTACACGCTGGCGGGGGGCAGGATCTGGGACGAGCAGGAGAGAAACGCTTACGCGGACAAAGGTAAAGCGGTCCCACGGCTCCCCGGGACCCCAGAGACGCTCGCGTCCGACCCCTGCGCGCGCTGTCCCGAGGGGAGAGGAGAGCTGGGGGACCCTCCCACCGCAGGTGACCTCCTACGGGGGTCAAGGCACCGGCTAAGAGCCCCGACGAACGAGTCGCCCTTAGTGTTTCACGGTCAGGCCGCGAGACCAAGGGGCTGCTCCCTGCAGTGTTGTGCATTTTACTGAACCAAAGGGGGAGCCAGGGAGCCAGGGAGGAAAGGAAGGCTTTCAAAGGAAGGCAGAGCCCATCTGGGTTTTAAAGGAGCAAAAGTCGCCCGAGTGAAAGGCATTCCAGGCAAAAGAAGCAGCTTAACCGAAGCAGAACAGTGAGATGAAGAAGGGTTGCACCCAGCTTTGTGTTCAGGGTTGTGGTAGGAGGTGGGACCAGGAGCCTCGCAGCCTGAGACACTTTGTCTTCGTGGCCTATTTTTATTTGGTTTTTACTTACCGAGGTATAACGTACCTCTAAAAAGTTCTTTCAAACATGTAGCTTAATGAATTTTAATAGATTTACCTAGTGGTACAAGCATACCACCTGCTCCCCCTTTCCCCAACACCGCCCGGCCCTCCGCCGCTGGCCACACAGTATTTGACTGCATCGAGGACTACGCGCCTGGCTTCAAGGGCTCCGTGGTGGGCAGAGACATCCTCACCCCGCCGGATCTGGAGAGAGTCTTTGGGCTTCCTGGAGGGGTGAGTGTGAGCCTGAGCTCTCGGGACGCTCCTCCCCGCACCCCACTTCCTGGCTCTGCCCTCGCAGCCGTGCCTGGCCCTCATGGGGGAGACAGTGGCGGCGGAGACCACGGCGGGGGGGACAGAGCAGTGATCAGAGCTGAGGGACAGGAGGCGTGCAGGCACGGGGCCTCCGTAGCATGGTCCCAGGGCCGCGGCCCTCTGCCCACAGAGCTTCCACCGGAGGTGAAACCTTCCTCGAGGCGGGTCCTCGCACTGCGCTTCAGAGGGACGATTAAATCTGGGGGTGCCGCTGGAACCACAAGTAATTCCTGTGGAACCCGAAGAGACCCAGAATCGCGGTGGCAGCTTGGGGCAATCAGAGCAGGGCAGGGCAGGGCAGGGCAGGGCAGGGCAGGGCAGGACCTGACTTCAAGCCACGTTCCAAAGCAACAGTGATAAAAGCAGCACCGCTCTGGGAGGGAAGCAGGAACGTGGCTCAGCGGAACAGAGCTGAGGAGCAGACACTTCCCCAGACGCACCCCGTTGGTCTCTCACCAAGGGGCCGGGAGTGTATGTTGGGGGAAGGACGGGGCTGGGAAAACTGGTTATCCACGTACAGACAATCGAAAATAGACCCTTGTCTCTCACCATATACTAAATTAAATTCCCCAGTGTTGAGTGTGAGCTGCATATAAAATGTACCAATAAAGAATTCAATTGAGAAAATATCAAAATGAAGCAAAGATCTAAACATTAGAAAGAAACATTAAACACTCTAGATGATAAAATAGGTAAAACCCTTGAAGATGTATGTGTAGGAAAGGCTTTTCTAAACAGAGTTTCAATTGTACAAGAAATAACAGTGAGGGGCCAGAAATTTAGTTCAGTGGTTCTGGCACCTGCCTAGCAAGCGCTAGGTCCCTGGTTCTATCCCGGTAACCACATACAATACTGTGCCTGGTGATTCACGCCCACCAGCAGTCAGCACCACATTCCACAGTGCTGGGCATGGTGGCTCACGCCTGTCATCCCAGCACTCGGGAGGCAGAGGCAGGAGGATTGCTGAGTTTGATGTTTGTCTGGGCTCCATAGTGAGCTCAGGGTCAGCCTGAACTACAAAGAGAGACCTTGTCTCAAAAACAAAAACTATCTTTAAAGAGACAACCTACAGAATGTGAAAAAAAAAAATTTGCCAGCCACCCCTTAGAGAGCACTAATGTCTAGAATAAACAAAGAACACAAAAAAATTAAACCACTTAGAGATCCAATTAAAAAAATGAACAAAAGAACAGACACTTCACAGCAGAAGAAATACAAATGGTGAGCAAATGTAAGATGCTCAACTTCTCTGGCCATTAGAGAAATGCACGTTAAAACAACACTTTAGATTTCATCTTACTCCAGGAAGAATAGTAATCATTAGGAAATCAAACAATAACAAATACTGGTGAGGCTATTGTGATAAAGGAATCTTCTTTCCATGTTGCTTTGAGTAGTACAAACATTATGGAAATGAGTGCGGGGATTTCTCAAAGAACAGAAATTAGAAATTCCGTGTGACCTAGTGACTCCTCCCGTGATGCATCCTGAAGAGTTTAAGACATTGTACCGCAGTAGTGCCTGCATGCTAGTGTTTCTACCAAAACAATAGTAAGAGCTAAATTCTGAAAGCAGCCTGTATGCCCATCAACAGATGATGGATAAAGAAAATGTGGCATCTCTATAGAATGGAATACCACTCTGCCGTAGAGAATGACAGATCTGAGACATTTGTAGAAAACAGATG
>PVIC010002921.1:0-73007 GCA_004025085.1 Thryonomys swinderianus
TGCTCTTCCTGTCCACCTGCTGTCTGCCTCATAAGACATCCTCTATCAAACTGCAGGCTCAGTTCTCACATCACCTTCTCTGTGACACTTCCTAACTACCTCATTCAGAATCATTCTTCCTCCCAGTATGAAAAACATGTTGTTCCCACCATTATCAATGTTCATTTGTCTGTAAGCTATGAGCTAACTGCTCTGTATCTTCAGGGCTCAGCAGAGTCTGGCACAGTAGATACTCAACATGTATCTGCTGAATGAATACTTCTTTACCCTCCGTGAACACACAGAATTTCTTTGCATGTCCTAATGACTGAACACTATTTGCTTTTTCCCTTTTGTTTAGCCTAGAAGGACTGTCCCAGTTATAGTTTGCGAGAGCTAGTTTGAAGACTAGGAAGAAAAGCAATAGGTGTACCGGTAAGATATTATTGAAACTAAGAATTATCATACCAAAATGTTTCCTTTATTCCTTTTAACTTTCAGAGTATCTGAAAGGATTGCTATTTAAAAAACAAAACTCGTATGATAGAGAAATAAGCCATAATTCTAACATTAACAGAAGTGCCTATTGGGGTGTTCTAAATTCTTTCCTCAATTTTAAATGTTTCCCTATGTCTTAATCCTTTGTTCAGGGTGTAGTACACTGATAGTGGAAAGTTACTGGTGAGTTAGGGAATTCCTAAGAAGTAGCTATTTCCACATACGTCTGACTTGTCATTTGAATGTCTTTGTCTAAGAATAGAAATGTAGAGAACTTGCAATCTTGGATATCTTCTTTACTACTGTGGATATTTTACCCATACCATAGTTAGAGCTACTGAGATTCTGTATTATTTTGTTAATTTCCTGTAGGCATCCATGCAAATACATTAAAAATAATGAAAGTTGTTAGATTAGGATTAAAGTCTTGCTTTTTTTTTTTCTTTTTTGAGACAGAGTCTCACTTCGTAGTTCAGGCTGGACCTGAGCTCACTATATAGCCCAGGCAAGCCTCGAACTCAGCAATGCTCCTGTCTCTGCCTCCTGAGTGCTGGGATTACAGGCATGAGCCACCATGCCCAGCACTGTGGTATGTGGTACAGATTGCTGGTGGGTGTGAGTCACCACCCCCAGCATTGTATGTGGTTACTGGGGATCGAACTCAGGACCTTGTGCTTGCGAGGCAGGTGCTAAAACCACTGAGCTAAATCTCCAGTCCAAAGTCTTGCATTTTTATGGAATAGCACCTTTAAAGATAATTTAAAATATTCATAATGATAATTCCAAAATTTCAACTCGATCCTTTCTAAATAGCAGTAGTAACTATATTAAAAATAATTATAAGTGATGGAACAGAATAATATAAATTTGAGGTGGAATGATGTAATAAAATATGATTTAGGGAATTAGGCAAGCTGAAGTGAAACTGAAATATTAGCTACCTTTTCAATTGTTTTGTGATATGCTGGATGTTTCATTCTATGAAATATACTCACCATGACCTGGAAAGATGTCTTATTCCTTTTGGAATTTCTTTAAGATTCAATGTTTGTTGATGAGCTTAGTTATTTTGTTAAAGCTATTTCTTTTTTACTACTCATAAGACAGATCAGAAATGAAAGCTTACACTGTGTCCATGCAGGTTACTTTCAGTGTTACTGCTTGAAATGATCTGCCAACAATGTGCCTTCCAGAAACAGTTCTTACCCCTTGGGAGCAGGTTTTGACCCAGCAGCCTACCTGTGGCAGGTCCAGATTCGGCTTGTGGGAATTAAGTCAGCATGCTCAATTTGGGATTATTCTGCAGTACATGAGAGCTTTGTTTACAAGGATACCAAGAACGACTCTAGTTCATCCTGTCAGAAAAATAAGAGCTAAAATTTACAGAGAAGTTTACAGATAAATGAAGCCTACTTTAATTATCAATTTTTTTTTTTTTTGAGACAGGGTCTCGCTTTGTAGTTCAGGCTAGCTCTGAGCTCACTATATAGCCCAGGCAAGCCTGGAACTCAGCAGTCCTGCTGCCTCTGCCTCCTGAGTGCTGGGATGACAGGCGTGAGCCACCACGCCCAGCACTGTGGTATGTGTTATTGATTGTTGGTGGGTGTGAGTCTCCACGCCCAGCATTGTATGTGGTTACGGGGATGAATTCAGGACATTGCGCTTGCGTGGCAGGCACCGGAACCACTGAGGTAACTCTCTGGCCCTAATTATCAATTTTTCAAATGTTTTTATATGTGTATTTTTATATGCTTAGATTAACATACTCATAGACAGGACTTTTCATTAGTAATATATGAATAATGAATTTCTATTATACTTATTTTGAGCCTTACAGTAAAACTTGCATAGTAGATCAATAAATGATCTTCTAAAGAACCAGGGCAACTCATATATACATATACATATATATTATATTAATATATACATTGCATACACACATATACTATGTTTATATACATACATTATACATACACACATATTACTCTTCAAATGTAGAATAATTTTTAGCATTTAAACCTCAGGCTGTAGTCAAAGGGCCCATCTATAGATGGCCACATCATAGCAGTAAGTAACCCAAAATTAATATCTGGTTTAATATTAATATGGTCAGCTAGTTTATGTATCTAGGTTAATATAAAAACAGGTTCAAACTTAAACTGTTCATCCTTTAGAATACAGTAAATATGTAAGTGTAGTTTAAAACCAACTAGAAACTTCCTTTTTAAAACAGTGATAAAGTATCTTATGAAAACGAGCTATATTTTAACAAAGTACTACTGTGGGTTTTCTTCTGCCTGTAACTTGTTCTTGTGAAACACTAGTAAGAAGCCCTGCTGTGGTACTGCATAGTAGACATAAAGGTGACAAGTATGTAGTGACTATCTCAAAAAACTACAACAGGGCCGGAGATTTAGCTCAGTGGTTCCAGCACCTGCCTCGCAAGCACAAGGTCCTGAGTTCACTTCCGGTGACCACATAGAATGCTGGGCATGGTGACTCACGCCCACCAGCAATCAACACCACATACCACAGTGCCGGGCGTGGTGGCTCACACCTATAATCCCAGCACTTGGGAGGCAGAGACACGAGGATTGCTGAGTTCGAGCCTTGCCTGGGCTACATAGTGAGCTCAGGGCCACCCTGAACTACAAAGTGAGACCCTGTCTCAAAAAAAAAAAAAAAAACTACAACAAATAGCCATAAGAAATAATAAGTATTTGAGGAGATATATGTGAACTAATTTAAACATCACATAATACATATTGAAATATCACATAGTACCCTATTAATATGGACAACTCATTGTTTAAAAGAAACAATATGAAAAAGGGAAAGGATGTTTAATTTAAATTCACATGGTTAATAAAGCAAAAAGAAATAGAGCAGACTTTCTCTATTTTACTTTCCTGTGTTTCAGTGTTCGGTACTATTAAATTATTAACATGGAAAGAGGAGGAGACTTGGATTTTTCTGTTAGAGACTTTGAAATGGATGCTAGTAAACTTGCTCTATGGTAGCCCAGCACAAACCAAGGAAACAGCCCTAGGGGTGTTAAACCTCTAGTGCCTTTCACGTATCTATAGTTTACGGCTTCTGATCATGTAAAAAGAAGATAATTGAACACATTCTATAGACAATGTGAGGAGTAAATGAGGCAATGTATCTGAGAAAGCACACAGTGGTATACAAATATGTTTGTAATTATCAACAAAGGGGTATGTATTTCAAGTAAGACCCAAGAACTTCTAAGGAACCTAAAAGGAAATTTCTATTACAGAACTAGTTTCGCAACAGTGAGAAACTGTACCAAATATTTCTGAGAAATTGTAAAAAGTAAAATATTGTTCTTCTTTAAAAATAGAAACCTGGTAGATTGGAGGGGAAAACCCTGTAGAATCGAGGAAAATATAACATGACTTTTTTAGGAGAGGAAAAAAATGGAGGAACTATAGAAAAGTTAGGCAAAAGTGAAAGAATAAGTAGAAGTGTGTAATGGGAGAGTGAAGTAACTCTCAAGTCACATGGGTCTCTATTCGTTTGTTTCCAGTCATGGGAGGAAGTGGTTCTGCCCTGCAGATGGTTAGGGCTGGGTGGGGCAGACTGGTATGTGGGGCAACTGCCTGGAGTTTGGCCAGTCCACATTCCATCTGTGGGACTTCACATTGCCCCTGCATTCTGAAGAATGCAACAGGACTACCAATTCTCCGGAGCCACGAGCTACTCTTCATCTCAGAAGTGACCTTTGCTACAGCATCGATGAAGGTTTAGATAAAACTGACCAGGGCAGGGAAGTTGGTCTGTAAAGGAACAAGTGACAGCACAGGACTGCAGGGAAGGGGGATCCCAAGAGAATGTGGACAATGGCCAGTCTGGGCATCCTTTGCTTGTCTTCCAGGTTACCAGTTCTGTTTTCTCAGGAAGAATCTAAAATGTTAAAAGGTGACTTTTATTTTTGTGTGGTTTCATTTTGTGTGGCCAAAGAGATACCTGTGTGACTGCAGCACGTTACAGCTGCACTGGCTTTCGAGCTGACTTTCACCTAGTCCCCATAGGCACCAGAGGGCTTTGGATGGGTCAACCTTGCTGGCACTTTCCATCAGCTCAAGTCACCTCTCCGTTAAGTGTCCAGAGCTACCTGGTTGTTTGGTGGGTTGTTTGTTTTTTCAAACCTAGGCTTATTTCTCAAATGCTGAACTTGATCATTAGTGTTGGAAGTGGTGTGCCTCCAGTCTTCACTGACCCCAGTTTTGTTCTGAGAGCAAGCGTCCTTAGAACACAGGCTCCCTTCATTCTTTCTCCCCGTCTAACTGTCACAAGTCCTAATTTCAGAGCAACAACACTGGTCATTTATGAGAGATATAGTTACAAAACATACTGAGGCCCTTCTAGTGGAAAAACATGAGGTAACTGAACATTTCACCTTTTTTTTGCTGTGATGGACAATAAAAATTTTAGGGAGGAATCTGTGCTACTTTCATTGTATTGATATAGTTCACTTATATAAGCCAGTTTTGCACGTGGGCAGTATTCAGTCTACATGTGTAATGTCATCCATCTCCTCATCATATATTTACTAGGTACCAAACATGTGTAAAACAAACATCATTTGTTCTTAGCATTTATTTTTAATGACATGAGATCACACCTCTTTGGTGATTACTTACCGGAGTAATGTATGTACCTGCATAATATCTGTTATTCAGTCTCAGGGTGAGAGACCTGGGAATCAAGGAAATAGGTTCTATTCTTGGCATGCCCCTGACTTTTCCATGACCTTGTCCAATTATTTAATCTGTACTTCCATTTCCTCTTCTGTAAATGGCAACTTCTGGGCTTCTCCTTTCCTCTAAATCATGGGTATGAAGGAGTTAAATGAAGAAATCACTTTAAATTATGTTTTGTCTTTTTTTAAAAGCTTGAAGTAGTTTCCCAGTTGTGCATGTATATTTCTCTCCTACATCTTATTAATTTATAGAGCAATTTGACCATTAATTTTGAGGGTTAATGCCAAATTAATGAACACTTGAATTTATGAAAGTAGAGTACTTTTAAGAAAAATCTCACATGTAATGCTCTGTGATACAGAATTGACTTGGTGATTATAATGTTAATAATTACCAAGTAAGATAAAAATGCAGGGCTGGGGGTATAACTCAATGGTAGAGCATTTGCCTACCATGTGTGAGGCCCTGGTTTCCGGCTATTCCCAGCACTGCAAAAGAAAGGATGAAGAAATAATGCACTAGCCTTTACACCACTAGTGTCAACCTGTTAATTTTTTTCAGTGCCAACTTGGACTCATTCTATCAACCTTTGTCCATTAAGCCTTCTCTGTTCAATTGGCGCTAAACTTTGCTTCCTTTATTTGGTCTTTTGCCAATAACTGGCCCCCTTGAGGAACTGGAAAAAGTGTTGAATTCTCAACTCCTGGAAGGTTGAGAGGGTACAGTAATTTTATTTTCTTTGCTAAAATGGTTGGTTTTCTAATAAAACCCCACTAGATAAATGCAGGTCCTCAAAGAGGTGCTTTCAAAACTCCAAATTAGGTCAGATCTAGAGTCTAAAGTAATTACATACTTGAAGAGTTAAATAGAAAATAACATCCCCTGCCACCCTTGATGACAGTGTGATGTCACATTTCTGAAACACTCTTGGTTTGCTCCAGCAATATAGCCCTGCAGGGTTGTCTAAGAGGACTGAGCACTTAGGACTAAGTGCAGTTTGCCCTTTGCTCCTGTGGGAGGAGGGGTGGCCCACAAAAGCTAGGCAAGACAGAGGCCTCTAGGAACTCTGGGCAGGCCTTGCCTAATTGCATTTCTCTATTGTTCACATTCACAAATTGGCAAAAAAGCCCAGAATCATTAGGGATGTGTCAGGCACAGATGATTTGGAAGAACCATAGTT
This sequence comes from Thryonomys swinderianus, assembly GCA_004025085.1. Lineage (NCBI taxonomy): Eukaryota > Metazoa > Chordata > Mammalia > Rodentia > Thryonomyidae > Thryonomys > Thryonomys swinderianus. Next base: position 6,385 of record PVIC010002921.1, read on the forward strand.
TTGTGCATCAGTGGGGTATGTAAAATTAACAGGACAAAACCAAAACAACTGTTAATGGTAGTTAATTAGAAATGTACTCAAGGACCCAAATTGAATTGACTACCATCATGAATGACTATTATTTTTTGCCATAATAATTTTATATCCTGTATTTTGTTTTCTATCTACAAAATGAAAGTTTTAACCTGTAAGTGGAGAAAGTCAGCATTTCCTGGGTATAAGATAGGTTGCATGGCTGAAACAGAAATCTAAGATAATTTCTTTTGGAATATGATTACTTACCTCACATTTTAATATTTTTCATTCTTCTGAAATATATTTATAATTTATATTCATATGTCTACATTAAAAGCTATGTAGGCTTAAGGCAAGTACACTGCAGGGAACTGTAATTTGCATAAATAAGATCTTACAGGAAAGTGAGGAGTTTAAAAACCACTTGACCAAAGCTCACTTTAGCAGGACTCTGAGTTTGAACAAAGCCAAATAAAACTGACCATCTCATACAAGAGGCTTTCATCATGAGCCAAAAGTGAATGTTCACTTACTTACTAATGAGAAACTTCTTGTATTCTGTTATATAATTACTGGACAAGAAAGTGCATGCTGCCCAATGTGAATGTTCAGACAACAACCCTTATTAATATTCCATAAAAGTCCTGAACACAGAGCATGAGTTCGTTTGCCCAAAATGCCTCTTTCCTACTTTCCTGTGCTTTGTGACATTTTCCTATTTTTTTCCATTCTCCATAGTAATAGAAGGAACCTGATGAGTTATTGTTTCTAATAAATTAACTGTCTCCTATAATTGCTATCAAACATTTCATTATGTGTTTTAAATTAAACCAAAAGGCTGAGTCATAGGAAATTTATGCTGGATATTTTTTATAGAGATTTTGTCAGCAGAATTCAATGTAGATTCCCAAGATGAGAAATAGAAGACAGTGATATAAAACTTAGGAAAACCCCTTAGAAAGATTGATAAAACCTCTCCCAACTAGGAGAGCACAACACATAATTTTTAAATTACTGAATCCAGAAATTAATATCCTCACACAAGATTTTTAGGAAATAGATAAGTAGGCCAGGTCATTTATAAAAATATGCACCTACGTTTGGACATATACATTTTTAATTTATCTCCATTGTCTTGGTAGGCTGTTGTTTGGAATATGGAATCTAGTCTATGGTTTTAAAGAGAAAATAGAACCTGGAGGATCATGAAGACAGAAAAGGTATAGAGGATTTAGACTATGACATAGGCAGTGTGTGTTACAATGAGCTTCCAGTAACTAGCTGTCATTTCCTTGCGCTCTCTCTGGAAGCCCTATAGAATGTTTTTTCATCATCTGTGCAAGGGTCTGAGTCAAATGGCCACAGTGGATTTCACCAATATGCTCTTTTGGGTACTAAAAGCTGTGTTCATCCCTGTATTGGTCAGCTTTCCCACTACTAGGGCCAAATGTCTGACACCCACAACTTAAAGGAGGAGAAGTTTATTTTGGGTTAGTTTCCAAGGGTTCAGTCAATGCTCAGCTGGCTCCATGGCAGGAAAACTATGGTGGAAGGATGTGTTAAGCAAAACTGGTTACTTCATGGCAGGAGGGAAGAGCACCAGAGGAGGACTCAGTAGTGAGACAGAGCTCTCAAGGACCCACCCAGACAGAGGTGTGCTTTACAGGTCTGCTAGGTGTCTTAATCCAGCTGACAACCATCTTTAACCACAATTTCTTTATATGTATTATCATTTAGTCCAGCAATCATGTATAATAGTCATTACTTTTCCTGTTTTACCGGAAGGAAACTGAGGCTCAGAGTGTTATTTTCAGATTATAGAATAAAAGGGGAAGAGCAGAGTAGGTGGCATGGCAGAAGGTAATTTTTCATTGGTGTCCGATATGACTCTCAGAGTAGATCCCTACGGATTGCCCTTGGAAGGAGCAGCAGTCCTCCTGGGGAGAGGTTAGGGGAACACTGGCCTAATCTGTGAAGTTTGCTTTTCTCAGCAGTGAGTTCAAATTGAGTATATCTCCAGAGTTAAGAGTTGAACTGGGGATGGGACAGGAAGGGAGAAAGAGGTTAGCAGCAATTCAGAAAAATTTGGATCAAACAACACAGTATCTTTGGGAGCAAGTGATGATCTGCAGCTGGTGGCAAATGACAAATGCTGCAGTGTCGAGGAAGACCATGGAGCAGGTAGACATGGGCTCTGGGGATGGTGGACAGATCCTGGAAACTCAAATGAAGGCAAGAACAAAGAAGGGCCAGAGTGATGGGGGTGCAGTACAGACTCAGGAATGAGAGCGTCCATGCAATGAGAATAATTTGGGTGAGTTGTCAGATTTTGGCTGAGAAAAAATTGCGCAGTTGGAAAGGCTGGTTTGGACCTGACATGGAATTTCTAGAGTGGAGTCTCTCACTCACCTCAGCCCATCTTTCCTGGCTGTTCTGCAATCTACTGTGCAGAAGCCACCTTGTCATAATTTCAGACTGATGGCCTTTAACAGCCTCACTACTGTGGCTGTGTTGCCATCCAGGCTCTTCTTCAGTATGCATTAGAGGCACTAGGACCCTAGAATAGCTTGCATTTGGAGTTTCACTCAGAAGTTTAAAAACTAAAATACAAGAGTGCATAGTATTCCATGATCCATATGCCTTATCATCCTTGAGAATCACTGATTACTACCTTCTGACAAATCCTCCCTTATAGAAATGAAACAGTCCTCAAATGAGTAAGGTGAGAAAAATATAAGTATGTATTTAAAGACCCTCAAAAGGCAGATAGAAGATTCTAACTGGTAGAAAACATGTGGCTTAGACTCTTTATAAAGAAAATAAAGTTATGAAGCACTTATCTCTGAGATTTTAGGCCCTTGATATAAGATTACACACACACAGGGCCAGAGATTTAGCTCATTGGTTCCAGCACCTGCCTCGCAAGTGCAAGGTCCTGAGTTCAGTCCCCGGTAACCACATACAATGCTGGGCATGGTGACTCACATCTGTAATCCCAGCACTCAGGAGGCAGAGGCAGGAGGATTGCTGAGTTCGAGGCTTGCCTGGGCTCATAGTGAGCTCAGGGCCACCTGAACTACAAATCGAGACCCTGTCTCAAAAAAAAAAATTACACACACAAAATCTCAGTTATAACAAAACTCCTTTGAGGTAGACTATAATGATCACCATTTTTCAGATCAAGCAGAGAGAACTGAAGGTCCTTGTTAAACAAGTCTCAGTTGACATGTCAGACTACAAATAAGTGGCCTAGCCTATCACCAAGCAGATGTTTGAAAGCACCTCATCCGTCACTACCAGCATGTAGTCTGTGACAGCTTGAATATTAAAATGAGAAAGTTTCAGTCTAAAGTTCATGAGCTAGCAAGCTGGTATGTTTTGATTTGGGGTTTTGTTTTGTTTTTTGAGACAAAGTCTCACTGTGTAGCCCAGGGTGACCTCAAACTCATGGCCATCCTTTTGCTCAGTCTTCCAAGTGCTGAGATTATAGGTATGTGCAGCCACGCCCAGCAGCAGGTATATTTTAAACCTGTGTTGTTTGGGGTTGTGATGCATAACTGTAATCCCAGAACTTGGAAGGCTGAAGCAGGAGAATTGCAAGTTTGAGTCCCACCTGAGCAGTTTAACGAGACTTGCTAGGCAAGTCCCAGTTAACATGTCAGACTACAAATGAGTTGCCATTCACAAAATCAAAAATAGGAGGTGGGAGGTAGCTCAGTGGTAAAGTGCCCCAGGTTCAATACTCACTACTAAAGGAAAAAAAAAAGTGTGTTCAGATGATAAGCCATCTTGGAAAGTGTTAGGATGCAGAAAGAGAATACAATCCACAGCTCAAGGACATCAGCTCTGGAACCTGAGTCCTCTGTCACCTCCTTTCCACCAGCAATGGGATTCTTAGGAAAAGAAGCTACCTACCTCTGAATGTTTCCTCACCTATGCAGTGGAGGGCAGCACTGAGAACAGAGGTTGTTGGGGGAAATTTAATAAAGCATATGAAGTACTTAGCCTTGTGGCTGGTACACTGAAGCGGTATGTTTGCTAAACGTTGCCCAGTGTTCTAGGCAACTCCGTGGCTGTGCACTACAAAGCTACTTTGACAGGGCATCATGCTAACACCTAACATGCTAACCTTCTGTGAATGCTGACAATAGTAATCTGACAAGATGATCCATAATGTAAGGTTCCTGTTCTCCCAGGAAACATACTTCTATCTTTGGACAGGTCATCAGATTACTGGGACTCTTGCTGGTCCAAGTGGGACCAGATATGTTAGGTATCTCACACTATTTAGGATGAAAGGAGTTACAGCAGCCTGGGTTTCCTCTGGTTTATGAAGTCTTCGTTGACTACTGAATGTTAATTGATTGAAATTTTATTCAGCCCACAGTAGCATATGGCTCTTGTCATCTTACTTGTCAGTGTTCAACTATATATTTTTTCATGAACTTGTTTGCTTAATAAACACAGACAGACCTTAATAAAAGTAAATCATGTACATCTTTCAGGAAGTGTGATTTTACATCTTAGATGGAATACAAATGAGGAACTTATTTTTGAGTAAGATGGTACTGGTAATTATGAGCCAATATTTTTCCCAGCCTTTGCAAGAGGAGAACATGAGTGCCAGTCAGTTTCCTGTTGCCCATCAGACCAGGAAACACTTCACTTGCCCGCATCATTGCCTAGACTGAAATCATCCAGGACTATCAGTTTGTCAGTACTGATAATGCTAAACTGAGTTTACCTGGGTCCCCATCGGAGCCCTCATCCTCAGGAATGGACAGGCACTAATGGTGGTGACATAGTGGTTAGTGGAGGAGCTGTGTGAAGTTGTTCACTGGTCACTAGCACCCTTTTTCAGCGTGTCTGAGGTAACTGGTGGATAGGAGGTTTGATACCTTGCATAAGGCAGGCCCCATTCTCTGCGAGAATTCACTCTTCTGAATAGACAGCTGAGTGACAGACATGTGCTTTGCTTATCTACTCTGTCCCAGGTGGATGGGCAGGGAACGGAGGCAACAGTGATGAGAGGCAGAGCACCTGCTCTTAAGTAGCTCTCTGCTCTCTGTGTTGGCAGATAATCCAGTGACAACATTACCCATTTGTTCACTGTGTGCCAGGCACTGTATTAAGTATGTTATCTGGATTAGCTCATTTGGTGTCACTGCAATATTTTCTGATGTCAATTGGATCATCTTTAGATTATTTGTTTTTTAGCATTTATAATGAGAATAGCAAGAGATGGTGCCATGCTTTTCCCCCCTTGGAGTTGGCAAAGCTAAGAACATGTCCATTCTCAAAGAATTTGATATGGTCTACAAAAAGTATAAGCAACTAAGCAACTGAGCAGCTCTGGACAAAAGGAGAAATAGTTTAAGACAATACAGTGATATGGTTCACTTATTGCTGAGAGAAGATTAAGAAGTCTGTAAGATAAAAATGAGCCAAGGAAGTATAATCATTCTGGAACTGAAACCCAAGAGAAATGACTTTTCTTATAGTCTGTTGGAGATAGGGACAAAATACTCCAGCATGTTTCTACCACTCAGTATATCACAGGACTGATAATTCCAGTACCCTCGGTGTGGGCCAGGGGCAGAACACAACGCAAAATTTATTAAGTGATTTTGTGGGCTGTGGTCCAAGGACAAATTTTCAGAATGATGCAAGAAATCGAAACAGACTGCAAATCCTCTGAGTGATTTTTTATTTATTATTATTATTTTTTATTGAGACAGTGTCTCGCTTTGTAGTTTAGGCTGGCCCTGAGCTCACTATGTAGCCCAGGCAAGCCTTGAACTCAGCAGTCTTCCTGCCTCTGCCTCCTGAGTGCTGGGATGACAGGCGTGAGCCACCACACCCAGAACTGTATGTGGTTACTGGGGATCAAACTCAGGACCTTGCACTTGCAAGGCAGGCACCGGAACCCCTGAGCTAAGTCTCCAGCCCATCTAAGTGATCTTCTGTACCTTCTGAGTCCCATAACTGGGCTTTTGCTATCTATCAGGGTTATGTAACTAGAAAGTTATCAAAACATTATTTGAACTCAGGTCTGGTGGTTCCAAGATCTGTTCATCATACTAACCTTGTCCCAATTCTGAAGACACCCTGGGACTTCAGTATTGACTGCTGCACAGTAAGTGAGTCTCAGTCTTCCTTTTTGCAAGAACAAAATATAATGATAGCTTGAAATATTCCTCACTGAGTGACTGGAGCCAGCATCTTCAGCCCCCCTGCTGAGTGTGGTGAAGGATATATGTAGCCATTCCTAACATTGCCCTGAAGACTTTGATTTATCACATCACCTTCTTCAGTCAGCTGGTCCTTCGCTAAGAAAAATGAATAAACAAAACACTTCTCTTTGAGGTTCCTATCTGTGTGTGACGAAGTTAGCACCCACCCATTCTTTTAGCCTCCCTGTCACCCAAGAGTGGAGCTAAGGATGCCCTGGGCCTGGCTGAGGTTCTTTAAAGGAGACGGGGAAGGTGGGAGGCGGTGTTGTTAGAACCCATGCTTGACGCAGAGGCTGAGGCAGGCCTTGTTCGAGTGTGAATGGGGGACAGCCCTCGCGAGCAGGAAGCAGTGTGAGCCAAGGTGCTCACGGGAAACATCTTATCTAAACAGAGGTGGCCCAGGACACTGGATCCCCTCCACCATTGTCCAAGGAGCTGACCCAACACCTACGATCCCCAAAAGCTTTACTCCCCTCCCCCCAAGACAAGAAGTAATTTTCAGTATGGGCTCCAAGGCGTCACGAGGTCTCTTACTCCATGAGGAAGTCGCTCCTCCAGAACTTCTCCAGAGTCCCTCCAGCTGCCCTGTGGCCACCCTGAAGGCCCAGGCTCTCTCTGCCCATAGCAAAAGGAGCAGGAACCATTCTGTCTAAGCACTCCTTCCAACTCTACACCCTCTTTTGCCAGCATCCTCTCCCCTATATTGTCTTGTTTGTTTTATGAGAATGTGAGAAGAGGGGAAAAGATAGTGTTTGCGGATTCTATTAATCTGATGGCTCAGATACGCTCTCACAATGTTTTGACACAACGCCCACAGTGGCCGAGGAATGTTTACATCAGACCCTGCGGCAGCACAGGACGCGGCACCAGACCGGGGAGCCAGCCCTGGTCATGCCCTCTGGCTGGGCTCCAGGTGGTCTTTCCTTTCTGCTTTTTTAAAAGACATTTCCAGCCTTGGTTTGCTCTTTTTGACTATTCTACCCTTTTTTTCCCTAACTTGAAATGATTCAATATTCTTTACAGATTCTAATCAGAAGTTAACATGTGCGGTAAAAATCCCATTAAACAGAGTTCACACCAACTCAGATTTCACTGCACGCCTCCCCCCCCCCAAAAAAAAAGAGGAAGATTATTCCTTCCTAGGATTTTGTAGAACTTTTTTGTTGTTTGCTCTTTCCCCCTAATTAAGCACCCTTTAAGTATATACTTAACATATACATGCATTCCTAGGCAATGGCTCGGGCTCACGCAGCCAGCAGATGTTGGCCTACTCAGCGATGCCTCCATCAATCCTAACCCCTGAAGCACTCTTTAAAGAATTACACTTTATTATAAAGCAGGTGAACTTTACCCTGTAACGTGCTCACTGATCACAAAGACAAAATTTAGTTATCTGGCAAAGAAAAAGATTGTTTTTTAGGACTTTTGTTGCAAGATTTTTTAAAAATGATAAAATTTGTCACTCATCAGAAGAGAAAAGTTCCTACAGAACATTTTTATGCCTAAACCAATCAAAACTTATGTTGAAAATATAAAATTTTTCTCTACCTCTTCCACCAAAGGATATCTTGTTCCTCTTGAAAATGAAAATTTCTCTTGGTGTGTCTTTGCAGCACTCTGGATTCAGAACACTTCCAGAGTTTTTTCTGGAACAAAGGACTCCAACCTGAGAAGTATGATAGAAAAGGTTTGGGGGTTGTTTGGGAGCAAAATCCCCTATGTGATGGACTGAGTTCTGATGTGGCAGAAAAAGAAGTCTGGGTTCCACTCCCAGCTATGTAAGCCTGAGCAAGACACCTGATCTTTCTGGGTCTCAGTTTCCTAACTGGAGAAAGGAACAATAAGACCTGCTTCATAGGGGACTATGAGAACTAGCTGAGGCAAAAAGAATGTGTAAAGCTTCCAGCCAAGACCTGGCACATTAGCAGCTCAAGAGCAATGAGTTTCCCTTCAGCCGACCAAGTGTAAGTCAGAGCAGAGAGAAAGGTCAGTCTCTGTATATATCATAGGCTGAGAGGGGACGCTGAAAACAAAACCTTATTTATCTTAAGACTCTGGCTGCAGAACAGACCTTCCAGGCGTGGTGGTGTAGTTATTAAACCAGCAGGAAATCAATTAAGAAGTTAGAAAATTGTATACTAAATAACAAAAGGAATCTTCAGTATCATAATAGGCACTAAACAAATGGCAGTTTCTAGAAAGCCTAAATGAAGAGCTGAACCACGCTGCCCAGTTCTTGAGAGAATAATTTTGGCATCTTCACCCACTTCTGAAGTTGACACCCAACGCTATTATTTTCTTATATGTGTCACCTCAAATAAAATCCAACTATCATCAGTAGTTAAAGTTCACACACTCTCCCTTCTGATTCTACCAGGTTCAATAATCTATCTTTTAAAGAAAAGAAAATATGGGTCTGAGCTTTAGGCAGGCAAGGGGACAGAAGGCAGGAAAAATGACAGAGCTTTAAACATCATTCTTATTAGAAATCAGCTGTGAAGAAAAAGCCCGGTGAACATGAGATACCTCGGGTGCCCTGCGTTTGGGAGTGTTGATCGGAGAGTGATGGGCACAAGGTGCTGTGACACAGTGACCTATAGTGCTGACGGCAGCTGCAGAATGCGTGCTCATGGGGCACTCAGTATGTTTTGGTTGTGTAAGATGAGAAGTGAGTACCAAACTTTGAGGGGAAAACAAAAGGTGACATTTTGAGGAATGTAAAAGGACATTATATCCTCAATGCAGTCATGGTGTCGGTACAGTGAATATTTGAGGAGCCTTTCCTGTTCCCAGAGAAGCACTGAAGGTAGGATGTTCTTGGTGAACGATGGTAATAAAGGGACATGCATGTTACATGGGCTAAGGGGTAAGTGCAAGATTCTGAAGTGAAAACCAGTGCTGGCCACCATCATCAATACTGTCAGGACTTCGCCTTTTTTTGATAGTTCAGACAGCCTTCATCTCTTTATGGTCACAGAAGAGCCAAATAATTTAGGAGCATAGAAATAACAGGGAAAATCCATTTCCACTACTGGACAATTAACTTAAGTTCTAAGTGTCATCTGCATACATGGAGAGCGGCCCTTTGCCCATTATGTGTCAAGATGATTTGTTCTTTAGCCCACATGTGAGACCTCCCCAGATGACGCTCAGTTTGAGTCAAAGAGATGACAGGTCACATGTCAGGCCCCACACTCCATGTGTTGGATACAACTGATTTAATTTTGCCAACCTCTCGCCCTAAATTGTGTCCACTCCAGAGCAACTGATAGAGGTGGCATGGAGTAACTCTTACCCCCCAAATTTTTTTCCTTTCACTGGTTATAAATATCTCCATGCTATTGTGCTTGGCATGCTATATGCAAATGGAGGCAAGAGTCCTAAAGCTCATTAGGGAAGGACAGGAGGCTTGGAGCATGGAGAAGACAGTATGAGCTGAAGCTGATAACAGTGGCCTTGTCCAGAATAGTACATGGGAGCTTTCTTATCTCGCTTTGGCAGGAGGTGCTGTGGGCTTCCTGTGCGAAATCAGGAGTGAACGCTGCTTTCCTCTTGTTGTTCAGTTTCCTCCCCCCTCAAGACGGTTCCCAGCACAGTGATTATCTTTGCATCTTCAAACATGGCACAATCTACTTCCTTAAGGGCTTGATGTATTCTTAAAGCTTAGGCAAATTCCCCTCCCCCTAAATCTCTTTTCAAGTGCTGTTATAGAGTCAGGCTCCTAAATGACGTTCTATTTTTATGGTTCCAATTACAAAGGGAAAAATAACAGGCCCTAAATTAGAAGAGTCACAGAACTCGTCCTTTTATTGGGAGAGTCTGGCATTAAGCCTATGCTTTCTATACCAGGGCCCTGTGTAACTGTCCTTGGAGTCGCAGAGTGCTGGGTGTTGTGGAGAGGGAGGGGATGTCAGAAGTCGGCAGACCAAAGTGAACTCAGGCAGCAGTCCTTATCTCCCTTGGGATATGCGTTGACTTGTTTTACCCTACCATATTTCTTTGTACTTCCTGAAGGCAAATACTGTATATGAAATTCCAATATTCCTTCTTGGGTTTTTTTTTTATTGCTTTGGGGAAAAAAGAATAAAATGTAGCCTGCTCTTTCAGGTCAATCCAGTGCACACAAGCACATGTCTAAATCAAATACAAATGCATTACCTGTGCTGTGTAAATGCTGAGGGAAAGTCAGAGTTCAAGGTAGGGATGTTACAGTCTGGCAAATAGAGAATACTGATAATGGAAAGTGGACAGAGGCACGTTTATATAATGATTTAAAACTATTATTAAAATGTTTCCAGTAGAACAGCTAGTGGAAATCCCAGAAATTCCTTAAGCAGTGGTCAGTCTTTATTCTTTTTTTTTTTTTTTTTTTGAGACAGGGTCTCGCTTTGTAGTTCAGGCTGGCTCTGAGCTCACTATGTAGCCCAGGCAAGCCTCAAACTCAGCAATCCTCCTGCCTCTGCCTCCCGAGTGCTGGGATTACGGGCATGAGTCACCACGCCCAGCATTGTATGTGGTTACTGGGATCGAACTCAGGACCTTGTGCTTGCGAGGCAGGTGCCGGAACCACTGAGCTAAATCTCCAGCCCAAGCCTTTATTCTTTTTAATCTTAAATATTAAATATATTGCCAAAAAATGTTCTGTCACATTTAAAGAAATCTGACACATGGGATAGTATAAAACAAAGAATTATTGCTAATTCTATTAGGTCTGAAAGTAACACTGTGGTTATATTAGAAAATGTGTGTAGTTTTAGAAACACCCACGTAGACAACTAAAATGGTGTGAGTCTGTCATTTGCTTTAAAGATACTTTACAAATGAAATAAATACGAATAGGAAATAGTAAGGAAAATGTGGGAAACCTCAATGACTGCAGTGTAGAGGGGGTATAGCTCGGTGACAGAGCACTTGCCTGATGTGCACAGCCCTGCACAGCCCCAACACACATGCACACACATACACACATAAACACGCACAAAATCTGGAGATAAGCATTTGGTGCTTTATCACACTGTGTTCTCTACTTATCAGTAAGTTTGAAAGTAGTAAACAATGAAACGTTTTCTAGAAATAGAATATGTTTACAAATGTTTGTAGAGTGCTGATTATACACTGGGACTTTGCTTAGCTAGGGGGACTGAGGTTAAGTACATCCAGCTACTGACCCCCTCTGGCTCTTGGTCCAGAAGGCTTCAGAAGCAATAAGTAGAGGCTAAGAAGCTGGCAAGTGCTCTCAGGAGGACATTATGGGACATTACATGCAGAGAGTGGAGCCTAACCCAGCAGCCCAGATAGTTACCATGCTGGGAATCTTTTTCAGCTCAAGCAAAAGAGAGGACTAGTTACCAAACATTCTGTGACTCATACGGTGTCTTCTGTTCTAGTTTCTTCTCATTTACTATATCCTCCACTTTTTCACATTAAATCATTACTGCTCTTACCTACTTAATATCTAGCACTCATTGTTTTTGGAAATAAAATTCTGCCTGGCAGGAAAGTCTCTAGAATCTAAGACATGCTCAAATTCAAGATTAACAAGCTTTCTAATCACCAAAAGTTCTAATGGAGAAGTCAGAATGCAAAATGATGAAATGTTTAAAATAAAAAGAGAAAGACTTCACAGACTTTAAAGATAAACATCACTGCCCTTTTTTTATAATTAAACACTTGAGGCCTAATAATGTCAAGAACTTGCTATAATACCCCAAAACTTGAAAGAAATAGGTTGAATTTAATAACTACCCCCAAGATGTTTTTTCCAGATGCATTTAATTAGCCCTGAAAAAGTTAGCTGTGTAACTGAATATTCCAAGTAAGAGCCAGCCTTTTATAGATGCGAGATGCTGTTTTCTCAAGGTTTCCATTCATTAACATAACTTCATTTTTCCCCTGTTTGCATGTTACTAGGAACTAATTAAAGTCTAAACATTAAAATTTCTAATACATGTGTTTGTAATATTTAAGACAGAAACAGTATATGGCAGCATAGTCTGATGTTTTGTTCCTATCAAGCAAACATATTTGCTATTTTTAAATTCTGAGGATGAATACAGGAAAAAAACATCAAAGAAAAAGATCATTTACATAAAGTTGTGCTTTTGTTATCTGAGGATTTACCCAATGGTTTTCGCCTCACCTGCTGTGACTGATTTCCCTTGGCTGCCAAACAACATTGTCATGACTCATTTTTTCTTTAATAGGTATGAGTTTTGTTCCAGTCATGAAGAGTCCTTTATTGTGGATCCTAACAGCAACGTAGGCAACAGAATAGAGAGCATCACTCAGCGAATGGCAACAACAGAAGGAAAGAATAAGGTATCATTTGTAAATGTAGACATGGGGATATTCTAAACATACATACTCGTCCCCCAGTCCTAGGTTCACCGGAATCAGAAGTAATTCAAGTGCTCAAACAAAATTCAAGGAAAAGCAAGACAATATCTGAGATGTGTCTTCATGGGGACACATACTAAGATTACTCCAATTGCTATATTATCCAGGGAACCACTAGGTAGTGGAATAGAGTAAACCCTGGAACATCAGATTGTTCCATTAATGCTTCTCAATCTTGTCTGCTTATTAGAGTTACCTATCAACTAGCCTTACATCCAAATCTCCAGGGAGAAGTCCCAAGCCCATAACCAGGTCCTAGAATCACCTTCACACAAACGCGGGATCCCAAGAAACAAAGGCTAAAATTGAACATTTCTGTATCATTGGTTATCATGTTTACTATAGCAAAAGCTAAGCTGGGTTATACAAACACAGTCTGGCAGGATATCCGAACCCAATCCAGCCTAGCAGGCATTTGTTTTTCCTGCCACTCTTCCTCTATTCAGTTTGTGCTCCCTCACACCTTTCTGAGCCTCAGCGATAGCTGACATCTTGTGAACCAAGCAAGTCTCAAAGGACTGAAAATCTAGTCACTTTTTCTCTGTTGAATTAGAAAAGAATACACTTAAAAAGTTGCTTATATCAGGCACAGGAATAGTAATACTTAAAAACAATTAGTCTCGGTGAAATATCTATTTATACATGCATATCTGATTTGGAGTAGGGATTGTTAATGTTGACACTACAGTCTGCTTGAGTGTAATTATACATATACTACCAATTAACAGCTATAGTCTTTGCATTTGAAGATAAAAAGTAATTTTGAAGATTAAAAAAAGGAGCATCATTCTCTATGTAAGGTTTAACATTAAGAAACAAACATTTCTATTTTTCATTATGTAAAACCTTTTGACATATGCTTATATTACCATCATTCTTGGCAAACCAAGGTGGTTTTTGCCATTTTAAAGATAAATTTATAAGAGGATTAACTCAAACCCAGTGTAAAATGGTAAATGACAAACTCAAAGCAAATTCTTCCAATTCAAAACCAAGGGATGTCACAGCCAATTTAAACCAGTGCAGAGATTAAAATGGTGGTGGCTAACATGATAACATCAACAGTCTCTTGTCAAAGACATTTTTCATACCTACTGCAGTAGCTGTAGGTGGTTTTATAACTTCTTCCCTAATATACATGAACAGTAGTTGAAAAAACATTCCATGATGTATAGCTTTTGATGCAAGAGCAGTTTAATGACAGAGATAAGAAATTTTATAAACTTTTAAGTTTAGTTTGGCTGTCATTATATTGGGATTGTCTCAGTTTATTAGTAATTATAGTAAATTAGTTGTCACAAAGTGCTAGAGAAATTTCAAGATGTCATTAGTAGTCTCTGTTCATTTTGCCCTTTCATGGCCATACTGAGTAGATGATCATTTACTGCTGGATATTCACAACAAGAATTTATGGGTACAATTATAGTAGTAACTTCTGGTCCTATTTTGGTATTTTATGCATAAAATGATAGAAGACAAAGCTAGACAAGATTTCTAGTTAGTTTGAACCATGCACCAGAATGAATTCTATGGGATAACTATAAAAACTGGTAGGAATAGAGTAACAAAACCTGAGTGAGATGAAAGAACTTTCCTAATTTTCTCATGTGGGCCTGAAACAAAGGCACTGTTCTAATTTTGTAGTTAGGAAGAAGATTTTAAATATATACCTTTGTGTTAGGATTTATGCCACCTGAACTTCACTCGGGAGCCCCAGGTTAAGTCTGCCCTTCTATATCTATAAAAACCACTTGGAATCAGTCTCTCTCTTTCTCCTGAAATTCTCTCCTCCAAAATGACACAAATGATATTTGCCCAACTTATTCCTATTATAATGATAAGAGTGTGAAAGGCCTTTAAAAGTACTATTTTTAAAGTGCCAGCCATTTATCCTCCAATACAATCCCCCAAACTAATTGCAATCAAATGCAGTCAAGATTTTTGTTAATTACTTACAGTGTATGAACTTTTAATATTCTTTCCATCGCAAAGATCAAATATAAGAAAGTGTGATAGCAACACAGATTTAGAATAAATTACTGATTTCATGCTCTTCAGAAATTTATTTGGAAGAATTTACTGCTTTTACCTTTGTATTAACTAACTGTCTTTGTGTGTTTAAAAAAAGTAGCTTTCATAGGATGATGTCATGGAAATTTCACTATTTTCAAGTTGTATGCAGAGCTCTTTACATTTGAAACTGTTCTTTTTTCTGTACATTTTTAGAAAGTAAGTACGAATTTAGACTCTGATGATCCTCTCATTCACAGTCACATAGGCAGCTAGGCTGTCAGTGCTCTTCCAGGGTTCAGGGAGACAGGGCTTACACCAGGCAACTGTTGAGACTCAGGGATTTGTTCCTTGTTTTAACGCATGGAAGGGTGTAAATTAAAAATCCAATTTGTTTTCCTTACTGGCAAGTTTTGAGTGAGAATTGTGAAATGTGAGTCATCAACTAGAGTAGTTATAGCAAACATTGAATTTTCACTGTTTAAATGAGTTGCCATATTCTTGACTTTGTGGATATGAACTAGAAAGTGGGAGGGACTCTGTATTAGAAAAAAAAAATTACACTCTTAATTCTGTGAGGCTGGGGAATCCCAACAATTTTAATGTAACATTTCCATTCTCATTTGGTCTATTGAGAAGTATATGTACTGAGTGACATGACTGAAGTAATACTTAGCCCAGAATTACGGCTTGTGTTTTAACTCCCACACAGCTCCCAATTTATTCAAATTCTCATGTTCTACTTTCTCATCAATTCGCTCTAACATACCAACCTACATTAATTTTACATTCCTCTGTGACCTTTATGTACTATTTTTATTTCTCCCTAAAACACTTTAAAACAAGCTATATTAGAACCATCCAGAAATTAAAGCCACTGTTCCATATTTAGACTTCCTAAAAACTAGTACTGGGAATTATGCTGAATGAGGCGTTACACCATTCATTATACCCTGATATTACTGCAGAAGTGAAGTACTAATGCCTAGCAAAAGGGAAGGAAGGAAGGAACAAGAAAAGTCCAAGCTTATGGTACTAGATGACAATCTTTATGAGTGTTCTTGGATCATACAAAAGATCCAGGAATAGACAAGAAGGATGTGTTTCTAATATCTAAATCCCCGGGTTCCTGGCAGGAGAACCCAAAGCAGAAGTATCCCAAACTAATAAAAGGAGCAAAAATATGAATCCTTTAAAAATGTAGAATTACCCTCGGCTGGAAACCTCACAGAGGGTTGCTTTTCAGTCTTCTCTTTTTGTTGTGTTGCTTGGGACCGAGTTATACCTCCATCCCCACAACTGAGTTTGTAAATGTTGTAAGTTGATGTGCTCATGCTATATAACAGGGGCAATGTGAATTTTCAGTAGACATTAAAGACCCATTACTCATTACCTTTTGATTAACGGGAACCTGGATAGTCTTTAATTTTATTTCTTCACTTCTGGTTTTTTCCTATGCCCTTGCCCTCTTTCACGTCAAGAAAATGAACAATTATTATAGAAGTAATAGAAGCAAATATTCATGAGGATTTCATTCTCTTTTGGTGTATTCTGTAAAACAAATGATTATGATTTTAAACATATGTTACAACTCAGATCCTTGGTACTTTGTCTTTTAAAGTATTACAGTGAGTGCTCGCTTCGGCAGCACATATACTAAAGTATTACAGTGATATCTGGAGCTCCCAAGTTACACTATCTTCAGTCTTTTCTTTTGAAATGAGTTTTTGATTATAAGCACTGGGGAATAGATTTGGCCCTTGAGCCCAGACTCATACACTGACACTTATTGTGGTATGCGTTGTTGTGTAGTTCAACCAAACAAAACCAACTTATAATTCACACTTGAATTTTTTCTCTAACTTCATGAAGTTTAAACTTTGTTGTGTTTTGTTATATTTTATGACTGTTACCTTACAGCTTTAAAATATATTCTTTGAAAGAGAAGCACTCTAAAAAAGTTTCACTTTATTTTAAAATTTTCTTTAATTATAACCTTTTATTCATCACTCACCTTTTCACACTACAACATTTAATCAGTTGAGAAACAGCGTGGAGCTTCTGTAAAATGTTTTCAAAGAAGGAAACTAACATCTCTATACGTGATAGCATTTAGCTTATGGTCCATCTCTGCTGAAGAAGGAATTCTCAAGGAAAAACCAATTCAAAGAGCAGACAGAATTTTGCCAATAGGTCTCTTACTCAATTTAAAGGATTTCAGTAGAAGAATAATTTGATTTAGAAATTCAGAGCATAGCTGGGCGTAAGTTTTGCCCAGGCTAATCTGTGGCCCTGTATATTTTGGATGAATCATTTAACCTTGTTATAAACCTCAGCTGCCGGATGTATAAGATAGGGCAGTGATGGCAAACCTTTGGGAGCATTCAGAGGTAGCAAACAGTGGGTGGTAGCACATGTACTATGGGTCACCACCAATGAGCTAGAGTAATAGACCCAAGTCATAGGGCTACAGGGTGAATTAAATATAACACATATACATCACTTTGCGTGTTGTCTGATGCATAGGAGAGGCTACATAGTTACCCAGAAACAATAGCAACAAAAATGTACATGCTCATCAATATCATGTTGTACTTTCTTTTTTTTTTTTTTTTAATAAGACAGGGTCTCACTTTGTAGTTCAGGCTGGTCCTGAGCTCACTATGTAGCCTAGGGAAGCCTCAAACTCAGCAATCCTCCTATCTCTGCTTCCCGAGTAGCTGGGGTTACAGGCGTGAGTCACCACACCTAGCATTGTATGTAGTTACTGGGGATCCAACTCAGGACCTTGCGCTTGCGAGGCAGGCACCGGGACCACTGAGCTAAATCTCCGGCCCTCATTTTCTACTTTTATTTTACTGGAAACTTTGGAGAGGAGAACACTAAGGTGGGCCTGACTATATCAAAGACGTCTTGTTATGGAAGCCAGCACTTAGGTAAAGAGGAAAGATGTGAAGGTACTTCTGCCTCCACAGTTCACCCTAACATATGGATTCACATCCAAACAATTCTAAGTACCTCAGTTTTATTCACTGAATGGACTATAATTCTGACCTGGCTTTTGTTGGAGCCTAAATGTACCTCCATTCCCAGACGACTGACACAGGCCAAATGCATGCAAGTGCCATGAAACCCAGTTCTGTACTCATTTGCTAAGTTCAGTAAAAGCAACATCTTTTTTTGGACTGAACTTCCAATCTTATGCTAGGAAGCTGGGCAGCAGTGCCAATGAGCTAAATCATCCCCTGCCCAAGCTTCATTTTAATAGAAGCCCAAACACAACTTATCAATGTGAGCAATTGCGATCCAAATTTACAAACATTCCCCAGCCAACATAAGTAGTTTTCCACTTACTGTGCACCAATAAATCTCTGAATGAATTAATTTTCTGCTTCGGACCCTTGGGATAAACACTTCAACTTAAAAACAATGCCTGAGCTGACACGACACAGAAGGCAGCTTCGTTTGAGCTCCTTGATTCAGAACCTGTTGCAAACTGCTGAGCAGCACTGAAGCCAGAGGATCCGAGACGACAAAGGGAGTGAGAGGCTCACTCGGTGATCTCCCCTGTCCTCCCACTGCCACCAGCTAACAGTTCCTTTCATGCTGCCACCTCCAAGCATCTCTTGCACTTGTGCCACTTTCTTGCATGAATCTCATGGATACAGTAATTAAAAGGAGATGGCTATCAGAACCTTTTTATTTGCCACCTCTGTCAAGATTAATCACCGAAATAAGGAAGGCGATTGATTTCTGAGCGCTCTATCAAACTCCAGTGCACTGGTGATAAGGTTTTAAATTACTGCTTCTTTGCAGTGGACACACACATGATCTTCAAGTGGGGAAATGATTCTCTACTTCCTTCCATGTGTTAAGGGTGGGGACTGTGAGAGACTCATCTTGGACTCCGCTATAACGTCCGGGAGGCGCCCCCTAGTCACTCTTCAGTGTCAGCTAAGTTGGATGAAAAACGCCACACGCTGGAGGCATTTTTGTTGCCTATAATTTCAGTCATAACAGACAGGTAGATGTAATTAAGTGGGTACTTCCAACAAAAGAGAAAGCAGTTAGAAAGAATTTGTAAGAATGAGCTTGTTGACTAAAAAAATTAAGTGCATTTTTGTCTCTTTATCTGTAAGGACAGAACTACCTTAATTTATTAGATGGGCTAAGGGACCACAGATATCTACTATTAGCAACTCAGAAATTTAGGATTCCTCTCAGTGACTAAACCACTTGAAAACATTCACAGGCTGGGAAAGTTGACAGTCATATTTAAGCCTATCCAAAAATGTAGCCTCTAAGTCCATTTGATCATTATTCATTAGCTAGGACCCCAGAGTAGTCAGAAAATATCACCATGGCCCCTACAGTTTCACAGCCCCTGACCAATTATTTGCATCTTAGAATAGAGCTTCCAAAGATTTACAAACAACCAGATCAATTTTTTGTTTGTAGTTTCGAGTATGGAATACTAGCTTTTTTGTACAGAATGTGCAATACTTATTTATATAATGGGGTTAAATTTGTAAGTAGCAGTTGCATAACTTGTCCTTTAATAGAAGACAATTTGAGTCTTTTAACTGTTTACATTTTTTTCATTAATTTTTAGATATCATAGGTTGTTTTTGGTTTTTTTTCTGAGACAGGGTCTCACTTTGTAGTTCAGGCTAGCCCTGAACTCACTATGTAGTCCAGGCTAGCTTCGAACTCACACAAATTCTCCTGCCTTTGCCTCCCAAGTACTAGGACTACAGTTGTGAGCCACTACACATGGCATTGTGATATGTGGTACAGGGGGTCGAACACAGGACCTTGTGCTTGCCAAGCAGACTCCATAACCACTGAGCTAAATCCATGGTCCCTAAACATCACAGTTTGAAAGTGCTTTTAAGCTCATACAAAGCTGACTAATATTTCCTTCAGGCCAAGGTTATCAAACAGTACTGTTAAATCTAGTGAAACAGTGTTGTATTAATTCAGTTTTTATCTTTACTTTGTAGGAATTGGACAAACTTACAAATCAGGTGATTTGCAAATACACACACACACACACACACACACCACATGACAATCTCAGTGAGTTTTCAGCCTCCTGTCTCCTTCATGACCATTCAGGGCTGGATGCCACATCCCTTGAGCACAGAGAAGAAATGGCCCAGCTGAGCTTTCTCTTCTGTGGTAGCTCATGTGACATGCCCATCGTGGAACCAAGTGGCAAGAAGCCTCCTTCCTGTTTCAGTGCCATCCCATTCCCAGTCATCCAAACAAAGACAGCCAAGGCCTCACCTTGCCTCTCCTTTTATGGACATGGTGCTGACCAGCTTATAGCTGTGACATGCTCAGTATCACATCTGTAACTATCAGGCCAGCAGTACCAGATACCCCTAAAACCCTCAACTACAACTCAGATGTTATGGGGTCTGGTCTTCTGAGGACCTGCTTTCCCCTCATTTTTCCTTTTTTGCTGGGACGAGGCAAGAAGAGAGCTTTCCATTAACAACCAACAATACAATACTATCTTTACTGAATGAATGAAAGGACTACATCACTTCAGCCGTCAGAAGTTCTGATGTTCTTTATCCTTTTGTAGCTAAAATTACTTTTTATTTTGCAGACAGCAAGCACCTTGGTTGTGGCTGACTCTAGAATTTCTGGAATCTACAGTTGTGTGGCTTCCAATAAAGTAGGAACTGCGAAAAGAAACATAACTTTTTATGTTACAGGTAAGCCTGAATCCTACACCCACAAAGAAAGCCTGTGACCTTGATCTATCTTCAGTCCTGTTTTCTTTTAGTGTACTTCCCCTTCAGTGATTTTTTTTTTCAATCATGGACTTGTCTACTTTGAGATCCTTTGTTCTTGCTTTTAAGAATAGAATCTTGGGCCGGAGGGTTAGCTCGGTGGTTCCGGCGCTTGCCTTGCAAGCGTAAGGACCTGAGTTCGATCCCCGGTTACCACATATAATGCTGGGCGTGGTGGCTCACGCCTGTAATCCCAGCACTGGGGAGGCAGAGACGGGAGGATTGCTGAGTTCGCGGCGGCTTGCCTGGGCACTATAGTGAGCTCAGGGCCAGCCTGAACTACAAAGCAAGACCCTGTCTCCAAAAAGCAAAAAAAAAATAGAATCTTACATGTATAGGCTCAAGCCTATAATCCCAGCACTAGGGAGGCAGAGACAGGAGGATTGCTATGAGTTCGAGGCTTGTCTGGGCTACATAGTGAGCTCAGGGCCACCCTGAACTAGAAAGTGAAACCCTGTCTCAAAAAAAAAAAAAAAAAAAAGAATAGAATCCCACAATATTGGTGGCTCTTCTAAAGTTATTTCCCTGGATTCTCTTTTAGAGTTATTTATGTTTGTTTCATTCCTCACCAGATTGTGAATTTGGGATCTTGTATATTCCTTCTGAACTCCCTTTAGTAACTATAGGGGTTTTTCAATAACAATCAAGGAAACCTAATACCTTTGATGCTATAGTATTTCTGTTCTCCTAGAAGCTAATTATATCATAACTTAGGTAATTTAGATTTTGGGGAGAATGAGCCTCTCTTAGAAATCTGAAACTGAGCTTTATAATAATAGTTAATGAGTTTTTAAAAACATGTAAGGATTTTTAAATGTGATGGTCTCGGCACATCTGAAAACCTCTGAGATCCATGTCCCTCCGTGGGTACAGGAAGGAAATAAGCAGCTCAGAGTCTAAGAACAATTGCCTGGCTCCACACTCCCCTGATCTCTGAGGAAACCTGGGCAGCGCGCCAGCTCTCTGGAAACTTTGCACTGGATGAGGCCGGCTGCAGGGGTCGCCTAGAAGTCTCCAGAAAGAAACAGGCAGGACTCATGTCATGAGGCAGTTGGGTTAACAGGAGTCTTTTGGCAAGTTGACCACGCCCCATAGAAGTTCTCCTTGCAAGTGTCTCACAGGTCAGAGCTGGAAGACATTCATAGAAGACAATCTTCACGTACTAGTTCCCTCATTCTTCAGACTGAAGAGATGAGGAGAGCAGGAACATGGCCACGCCACGCTCTACCCAAGTCAGTCCCTGTCTCCTCACCTACAGAAGAGGAAGGAAAATCATCTAAACATCCATTCCAAGGGGGAAAAGCCCTTCACTTAGAGAAAAATTCTGACAGGGATTTCATGTAGATTGGTTTGCTAATAAATCCAGACGAGTTGCATTAATTAAATATAAAGATCCGTATTGTTCTTTATATTTGGCTGGAAATCAGTTACCATCTAATCCACGATCACTCCATTTAGAATGCAAAAGATGGAGCAATGCTTGCTCTTCTCTGACATTCAGTTAGGTATGCAACAGCGTAATGAGCACATTAAATAATACACTTCCACACTGCTCTTAGCATGGGAAGGGTAATCACTGCGGCTCTGTCTTTCTAGGAAGATAGTTCTAACACTAAGAAGATGAATGAATGGTAAATCACTTGTCTTCTACTATCAACAGTGTGGTGCCGAGGAATATGATGGTGGCTGTGGGAGCTCAGTGACAGAGCACTTGTGTAGCACACACAGACCCTATCCTCGTGCTGTAAAAATTAAGGTAGTCATATGACCAGGATAAATTTATGCTTAGAGCCATCACGGTCCAACTGTCCAATCAAGATGTAAGCCATAAATGTAATTTAAGGTTTTCCAGCTACCTCATTCTTTAAAAGTAAACTTTATTTATTCTGACACAGCCAAAATATTATAATTTCGGTATGTAATCAACATGGGAAGGGTGCTGGGAATTGAATTCAAGGCCTTAAAAGATGCTAAGCATTTGCTCTACCACCGAGCTATGCCTTCAACCCTATGATTAACAATTTAAACAGTATTATGTTTTCATTTTAATCATTTAAATAGCAAACAATAAAATTCAGTACAGCGTTGGACAGTGCAGTTCTAAGCCTCTAAGAAAGGAGCAGGATGAGATTGGCTCCTGGGTGGGGTAGAGATGAGTAAGTAGAAAGAAGAGGCCAGGACTTGACATTGGCAGAGACAAGCTGAGAAGGCCAGAGGTAGCCCGCAAGCCACTCATTTAACCACTGACAAGGTCTAGATCAAGCCAGCAAACCATCATATCTGTTTAACTTCCCAAGGGTAAATACACCCTCCCTGGGATCCAAAAGGCCCGGACAAGTTAAAGTCCTGGGACCATCCAGAACTGCAGAGCACACTGGTACAGACCTGACATGTGTCTCACCACTTTCCACTCCTCCATCCACTCCTCAAGGTCAGGGATCACGCATTTCCCCTAGGTGTGTGACCACCAATCCTGCCCCTCACAGGGTCTTTCGTCGGCCACTTCTCTGGCACTATTAGAGCCGTGCACACTGACAAACAGTCTGCTCTCAGGAAGAGGAAGCATCCTGAGCCAACCTGCAAACAAACTTGGAATTTTGGGGCCCCAAGGACTGTGAGCATGACACAGGAATGACATGACACAGTCTCTGCGTGGCATATCTGTGTGCTGTCACAGACCCGTCATCTTGTATGGAGGAATACAGGCAGAACAGAGCCATCAGGCCTCAGTTGCCTTAGTCTGGTCCAGTACTGGAGGAGGACTGCAGAGAGCAGAGGGCAACAGCATTTACATGTCTGTCTTATGTTCCTACTGGAAACGAACTACATTTTTCCCTTAGAAGAGCAAGGGTTTTAATCTTAAAACTGAGCACAAGTTGAACAACTCCAGACCTCTTTGCCAGAATATCCTTTCTTCAAATAATTCATCCCAACCAGTCCTAAAAATTTCTAGTCTGGATTGGGAATAGATTAAGGGGCTTGTAGCCATTATTGATTTTGAGCTAGTGATTATCTTTTTCTTACTCAAATTTTTGCCACAAGATTTACTTTCACTAGAAATGAGACTAAATCTAATATGCTGCACGTTCATATTTTTCTGAAAAAAAATGTACATTTGTTCAGTATTTATGTAGTACTTTACTTGGTTAGGGTAATGCTTTAAACGTGACTACCTAAAATTCTAATGCTGCAAAGATCTAGATCTTTATTCTTCATTTTAATTGTGTTGCCCCATTCTTAAAATACAAATACTTTGCCTTCCAAACTGACAAAACTGGTTATCTGTGGCCATGACCATTTTTGACAGCTTTGACTCCACACGTTAGCACTCACTTATACCTAGCATCTGCTTGAAACTAAAAACTTTCTAGTAACCATTCACTTTCAGAGAAGTTATTTCCATTCTCCAGTGTAATAAAAATTTCTATATTCCTACCTGATACATGAGACCTCTTTCATCTTTTTTACTTATCTATGCTTGTCTCATTAATGAATATCACCCACATGCCTAATCCAATCATGTCAAAGTGTTTACCCACTACACTCACCTTTATAAACAGATTACTTTTGCCTAACCATAGATTGGATGTGTCTTCTGAGCAAAGGTCAATTCTTCTCTGTGACACTTCCTAAGACTTTGTGGACCTGACGTGTGTTAAATGGATGAGTGATGAAGAAGACTGTTGAAACGGAAACAGATACTGCACTGGGAGAAGATTTCTTGTTTTCACGTGGAGGTCTAGAAGGCAATTTTTTCTTGGGTCTGTTTTTGTACTCAGGCTAAAAAATACTGGACATGAATTAAGGGGAAATCCCTCTAGATTCATTAGGCAGTTGAGGACATTCTATTTATCACCTTCCATGGATCAAAAGAGAACACCAAAGGAGTTACATGGAGAAAAGATAATCCTATCTCAGAGACTAATGAGTTAAGCCAAATTAACTCCAGTAACTGTGACTATCATACAAGGAACAGGCCTCAAAATGGATCTGGTCTTTTCCTATATGTGTGTGTTTTCGGAGTTTTGCTGGCTGTGGGCATGACCATGGGCGCGTGAGGTTTGACAGAGGGTGAAACAGGAACAGCACTGCTTTATCTCCCAGGTTTCCCAATGGCACTAAATGCATTTTATTTTGAGACTCCTGGTGGTGCTTGGCAAAGATAAACAAAATCTTCCATCAGGAAACCTGTGAGCTATTTCCACAGGAAGTTTCAAATCACTAAAGTAAACAGAAGCTCCTACATGATCTCAGTGGTGTTACAGGGCTCCCTTGGGTTCTGACAAGCAGGATCAGACCTCATATGTGGAAAGTTTGTGGTCTTATTAGAAACTATCTAATGTACCCGGTGCCCAGGACCTCTGTTCTGTCAGTGTAAACGCTGATGGTTAATTTTTTTAATCCTATTTAGAAAATGTCCAAAATTGCTGCTTAGCAAACAGCAAAAACTAGAATAGTTGGTATTGATAGAAATGAAAAAGATGCTGAATTAGAATAGCTAACACTTCACTTTCTGGTCTAAAACAACTGTCGACCACTCCTGCCTCTTGTAGCACATTTCTTGGGTTTTCATTTTGAAGCAGAAAAACCTCCAGTGGTCTTCTCTCTCCTCAGCCACTAAGAGCTTCATATGCCACAGTAAGCCCCGCACCCAGCTTTCAAATGAATACTTTGGCATTTCTTCAGACGTGACACTACATAATAAAGCCAAAGCCCAGAAAAATCAGAAAAACAAGCAAAGTGAAATTTAGGAAAGAGTTGATATGATATCTAATTTTGGACTATTGTCCCCTTCAGGTTTAAAGGTTTCTTTATAGCTTTGTGTGCAAAGGATAATAATAATAATAGCATAACATAGTGCTTTTCATCTTCAAAGCACTTTGTAAAATGTTGGCCCAAATTCTTTTCTCAAATATAGATACACCACTAGTAACAAGCAATGGGAGGGTTTTGAGAGCAGGTCAGTTCAGGGCCAGTAGCCAGTGATTAAAATCCTCCAGTGAAATAGTCCAAACTGACACTAAGCAACTTGCAGCCCCAAAGCTGAATGATGGTCTTGGTAGTAATGCTTGAGCGGAAGAATGCACAGGTTATTGCTAGAGGCACCTCGGAGATGGAGGGGGAGGGTTGGAAATGACACTGGACAAAGTGGCTTTTAACAACACAGTCACTTCAGAAAATGCTTTAAATGTGTTTTAGAGTACAGCTGATTTTTTAAATATATTTTACAGTGCTGGGTCAAATGGAGGTCTCACACATGCAAGGCAGGCACTCTAGCATTGAGTACACTACCACCCCAATTCTAAATTTCACTGTAAAAACAGTAATTCTATGTAATCTTTGGAATCTGACAACTCTTCTACATTAGCTGTCTACATTTTCAGAAGAAATCTTTGCTTTTTTTGGGGGGGTGGTATTGGGATTGAACCAAAGTCTTCACACTAAACTATATTCTCAGCCTTTTTAAAAAGCTTTTATTTTGGAGATAAGGTCTTGCTAAGTCACTGAGTTGCTCAGACAGAATTTTAATTTGCATCCTCCTGCCTCAGTCTCCCAGAGTGTGCAGCCCAAGAGGCTGCCATCTTTGCTCTCTTATATCTAAGGAGAGCCATTGCCATAACGGGGAGGCTGAACAAGGTAACCTGGGTCTTCTGACCCACTGTGCCACTGAAGAGCAGGGAATTCTCCACACCCTCAGGTGACAGGAACGGCTACTTCTCAGGAAAGGGTAGGAGCGAAGTGGTGCTGACTCATGTGTCCCACCAACTTTCTCTGCTCACTTGCAAGCTATCTGGTTATGTCTCCCCATACATGTATCTTTGGTCTTTGATACAAATTGGTATCTTTTTTTAAACAGGTTCCACTATGTAGTTCAGACTGGCCTTGAACTCACTGTACTGTAGCCCAGCCTGTTCCCAGACTCGGCAATACTTCTCAGCCAGCGGAGTGCTGGGACTACAGGCATGCACCACCACACCCAGCTCAAGTTGCTATCTTTTTAATTCACTGCTTTTGTTCCCAACAAATGTCCATTTGTCAGCAGGAAGACTGTATGTGAAAAGCAATGGGAAACTCAAGTTGGAAAAAAACATTTCCACTGAGAAGAGCAACTCTGGGCAAATCATGAAAAAGTATCATAAATGATAACTCCCCATTTTGCATTTGTTGTCTCATTGCTGAGGGAATTGGCATGCGCGATTCCTGTCTGGTGTTTCCCCAGCTCCTCTAAGACGAAAAGAGACACACCCTTTCTCATGCCGATGCTGAGTTTGCATCCAGATCGCTGTCTCATGCGAGACTTGCATTGAAACTCTCCATTCTTATTTTACAGATGTGCCAGATGGGTTTCATGTTAACGTGGAGCAAGTGCCAACTGAAGGAGAGGACCTGAAACTGTCCTGCACAGTTAACAAGTTCTTATACAGAGACGTTACTTGGATTTTGCTGCGGACAGTTAATAACAGAACAATGCACCACAGTATCAGCAAGCAAAAAACGGCCAGCACTCGGGAGCACTCCGTCACTCTCAACCTTATCATCAAGAACGCGTCTCTGGAAGACTCGGGCACCTACGCCTGCAGAGCCAGGAACGTGTACACAGGGGAAGAAACCCTTCGGAAGACAGAGGTTATAATTAGAGGTGAGCACTGCAACAAAAAGGCGGTTTTCTCTCGGATTTCCAAATTTAAAAGCGCAAGGAATGATTGTACCACACAAAGTAATGTAAAACATTAAAGGACGCATTGAAAAGTAACAGCTGTCTCATATCACCTTGATTTATTGTCACTGTTGCTAACTTTCAGGCTCAGAGGAGATGTTCCTCCCCAAATGAGTTCGGAGATAATAGGAGTAATAATGAGACACCCCCAGTGCCAGCTCGGGGCTCCCCGTTCAGGCTGAGGGGTCTGCTCCCCAGGGCGACTTGGTGCAAATCTGGATTCGGAGGATCCCTGCACTGCCTTCTCTGTGTGTTTTGCTCTTGCTGTCTTCTCCTGCCCGATAAACAACAACTTGGAACTGGTCCTTTTCTTCCACTTTGATGCCAACCTCTTTTTATTTTTGAGTTCTGAAGCTGCACAAACTGAATAATTTAAATAAAGGCTGGTTTCTGCCAAAGATGGACACAAATAAATTAATTTTCTAGCTCAGAATGAGTACAGTTGAATTTGAGACTTGTCGGACTTCTGCCTGGTTTTATTTTGTACAATTTCATCTGCTCTTGATTTGTAAATAGCACCTGGATGGCAAGTTATAATGCTTATTTATTTGAAAATGCCTCTTTTTTTAAAATTTTAAGTATACTGATCTTAAACTGGAGTTTCTAAAGTGGGCCCTGGGGGTGCAAGATGTTGGTGTAATTCAAAAGAACAAAGCTTTGTCTCTGTGTGAACTACGAAAGCCCACCCGAGCCAACGCCACCTTCCTCCCTCATCCAGTTCCGGTTCTGTAATTAGTAGAGAAGTCCAGCAACTGTGCACCCCCCTCCCATGGCCCTCACTGCACTGGATGGCCACTGACGGCACCTTCACTTTTAATATTTGTACCCCTTGGTTAGTTTTCGAAAGAACTTCACCAGGTTAAAATGATGTCATTCAAACGTGGTTCACAGTCCATTTGTCAAGAAAATAAAGGTTCCTGTGACCAGAGGTCTAATGCATTTTGCTCAATGTCAACTCAAAATCTGTCTCTTTAAAAAGTCCACTTTACCCATATGCAAATGTTAACAGGATTTCTTATGGGGATTAAGAAATGGCAAAACTGTAGAAGAATGAAAATCACTTAAAAATACATGTCTTTTTTAAAAATAGAGACTCTAATCACTTGTTTTAAGGTTGCATTTGAGGGGAAAGTGACTTTTCATCAATGTAATAAGAATTGTTATGTTTTCATTTATGATTGATCGTTATAAGTGATTTGCAGGGACTACAGAGGGAGAAAATTATAATGACCAAAATAGCCATGGTTGAGAAACACAGTGGCTGGGCAGTTCAATAGGAGGTGACAATATGACAACTTTTCAAACTTGAGAACACACCAGCTTGTTTCCTCCTTTAGGTAACAGACTCTGTCCCATGGCTAAACTTGTCTTTCACGTGGGAATTGCTTTTGTCAAGTGTGGAAGAGTAAACAATAGCATTTCCCCAGAATGCCAATTTTATGGAGCCCCAAGTGCTCGGAAAACAATTAGTAACCTGGAAGTTGTCAGCCCAAAGGAAAGAATAATCAATTGTATCTTGAAATTTTACCTATGGTTCTTTGGGCTGACCTCTTTGTTCATTATAAGTCAGTGTTGTTCCTTCAGGAAACAAAGTCTCAGCGCCATAGAACTTGGGGGCCTTGGACTTTACAAAAGCTAAAAAAGCAAATGGAATGATTTAGGGGTTTCTTATGGAGAAAATAATGGGTTGGGCATGTAGAACGTACCATTTCCTTGCCTTTGTAATTCTTCACGGGAGATGATGTTAGTATTCCAAGAGATGATCCCCTACAACAACTGTCTATTGTGTAATTAATCCTCCCAGAAGTTTTTTTTTTTTTTAAAGAAACTATTGGGTAAGTTTTGCTTTTTATTAGTTACTCTTTAGGGCATGAAGTGAGATGAGAATAACAGGAGAGGAGAGGAAGTAAAAGAGGCTAAAATAAAGAATAATTGATGAAGTAGGGGTGTGAGGCTGGTTCCTTAGCCCCCTTCCAAATGAAGGAAAGGAATTATGAATTTATGGGACCTGTCAGATCTCTGGAGACAAACTGCTGGAAAGAAAAAGAACATTGTAGGCAGTTCTTTGGCTACTTACAACCAGTAAAAATATTCCATTAATTCTGATTTTCTGAAGGGATCAGCTACACTTGATGTATTTAGAAAGCAGGTGTCTACTCCCATCAATACATATGGGTTCAGCATACTGTCAAAATAGATTATTACAGTGTATGAAGTGAGAAACTGACAAAATATGCCCTGGGTTAAGAAGTCGTTGAAAAGTAGACAAAAACAAGATACTTCACAAAGAAGAACGCTTACCGGAAGTAGATACTAATACTGTATGATTCGGAATGGTTATATGAACCTTGTATTTAATTGAGACTTCCATGTTTGTTCTGCAGCTTTTTTGCTGCTGCTTGTCTGCAGTTTGTATAGTACAAATAGGGCCTCTGGGAGTTCTTCATGATATGTTAAAATAAAGTGTTCTCTTCTATATAAGCGTTGTTTTCTGAATACCTGTCAGGGAAGTCCAAACCTGTCTGTGTTAATGTTGTGCATTACAGATATGAAAATAATTTAGGTGTTGGGGTCCCCACATTCAGAGTTCCTTTTTATAAGGATTATGCAATAATAGGTTATTTTGTCATATTTAACACATTGGAAATATAAAGTGTGCTGGAGGAAGCTATTAAGAATATAACTGAAGGGCTGGGGATATAGTTTAGTGGCACTGTACCTGCTTCATAGGCACAAAGTTCTGAGTCTGATCCCAAGTACCAGGAAAAAAAAATTTATATATATATATATATATATCTGAGTGAACTGGGTCTAAGTTTTAAGTGAGATATGTCAAAACTGGCTTGCCACTGTTAAGAATACAAAAAATGATACAATACTGTTCTTCATCATCTTGTCATGTTTCACTGATATGCTTGGAGTCTGTATAGCATTAAAAATGTTAAAATTCTAATGCAGAAGCTGTAAATTGAAGGCTTTAAACAGGGCTGTATTTTCAGTTAGGAAAAGCTGTAAGACAGACCCGCACAGATCCCAGCAGTAACCTGGTAATGGGCCTGCTTCCCAGGGACGACAGCGCATGATAGAGCTTTTGAACAAGGCCTGAGGGTCATAGCTGTCATCCAGTCCACACCGGGTATGAAGATATTATAAATCAAACTACTTCTTTCAAAACTTTTTTGCCTTCAGATTTCATTTTATATAAAATAAGACTAATGATAGACTATGGAAATCAAAACTGATTGAGAAATTTATTTCTCCTGATAGTAGCTCTCCCGCATTATACTACTTAGACATGTTATAAAGTTCTGTGATGACATACTTTTTAACCTGGGTTATCTACATGGCTTTAACGAATGCTAATCCTGAGAGTTTTCCTGCAGGAATAAACAGAGAAAGGGTTTTTGACTGAGCAGAATCCTAGAGGGCTGTGGAATCGAAGCCACTGCACTGATCCTCTTTTTGCAGCACTACAGGCCCTCCTAAGCTGCTTTCACAGCGGTAGCACACTCAGGGGAGGAGATACAGAATGGCCCGAGAGAGTTCATACTTTATAAATGAAACCCGTGATGCGGAATGTATAAGTTAGGCCAAAACTGATTTCTGTGCCAGGATTTGTAACAAGAAGGAAAGGGGATCCTTGGGGTGGGTTAAAAGATACAGGAGTTACTTTTATTCTTTTACACGGGAAGCCTGAGCTACCAAACCAGTACCCACCTAACTAGAATGTATACACATCAGCAGGACTGACTACTTCATTAAATAGAATCACTGTACTCATTGGGGACTTTGGGGGTACTGCTGTTCCTATGTGGGATTTTATTGTTGTAATGTATTGCATCTTAATGTATTAAATTCATTTTGTTGTACTATATTGGTTGGCATTTTATTGAAATAAATTGTATTGTATTATATTTGTATGTTTTAAGAGAAAATAATATAAAATACAGTATTTGTACTATTATATAGTGCAAAACCTATAAATCCATGCCTCTGCCTCTTGAATTAATCCTTTGATTGCTTGCATTTGGGAAGGGTTTGGAGGAAGGGAATAATCAATAAAGCTTTGAAAATTCAAGAATCTCCTGTTTGGTCTGCTGCCTTACAATTTAGGTCACAGAATAACACAGACACACCTCACAGACATCAATGAAAAGGCATAAGAAACTGGGCTGGGAATGTGACTTAGTGGCACAGCAAGCACTTGCCTAGCATGTGCAAGTCTGATCCCAGCACTGCGAAAAGAGCGAAAGTAACAGAGAGAATGAGAGGGCGAAAGACAGAAGAAATCGTAAAATTATACTAACTGATTACTACCCTATATATTAATGTAAACGCTAATTATAATATATACTATATAATGTATAACTACTAGAATAGAAAACAATATGTTTTATAAAAGCTCTTCAAATGAAAAAAAGGAAAGAAAGGGAAAGGAAACTACTTGGCCAGGCAAAAAACTTTTTATAAACATCTAAAAATACAGAATCTGGTCCTTGATTTTACTGCAGTCTCATACATCTTCCTAAAGATGAAGCAGGTTAATGACTGAAGAGCAAGTTGGGGAATAAAATGCAAACAAGTTTTGCGGTTCATATATAAGTATTTCAAATGTTGAGATTATATAAAAAAACTAAAACTAAAGAATAATCACAGCTCTCTTTCCTTACCAGATCAGGAAGCGCCACGCCTCCTGCAAAACCTCAGCGATCACACGGTGGCCATCAGCAGCTCCACTACGTTAGACTGTCGCGCTAGCGGTGTCCCAGAACCCCAGATAGCTTGGTTCAAAAACAACCACAAAATACAGCAAGAACCTGGTAAGAGACTTTTTTCCCTTGCTTTTAATTTTACTCTTTATTCTTCCTAATTTCCTTTCCTCCTAACTCCCCCATCACCTGCTTCCCTTCCACCTAGACCCATTTGCTTTTAGAGCTGCAAAATAAAATGATAGCTCATGCTTATGTAAACCTCCCACAAATAATTGGGCCATATTTCTAACCCTTACAGAAGGTCCTTAGAGAAGCTATTCAACTGTAAGTAGTATATTGACAAAGAAATTAGAAAAGCCACTTAGAAAATGGTTCAGTTCACTCAAACAGCTGGGAAAATGAGTGTGACTTTCTTGACTTGAGGTATTGCAGAACTCTGAACACCTGGCATGTATGAAATTAAGAGAAATAAATTTATAATATTTTAAATTCACCAAATCCATTTTAATGATTTGGAAAGCATAAGGCTATTTTCAATGATATTTTGTTCTGGCAAAAAAATTAGTAAGCTAGTTGTCATGGGTTTGTTTTCTTTCAACAATAAATACTCATATCAACTAGACTTAAACCAACAAGTATAAACAGTCTGCTGCCTACCTCATTATACTGTGGTTAAATAAAATTAAACTGAACTATTTATATTTCTATACCTAAAAATAAAATGCCACCTGTCTAGTATGCATAAGACTCTGGGTTCAATCCCCAAAAACCACAAATAACAACAACACCACTAATAACAATAATGCAATTTGCAATATTCCAATAACCCAGACCAAGTAAGTGGCAATATGAAGAGGCCTTTATATGTGAGTCCTTTCCTCAAAATGAAACCTCCATTTGAGTCTGATGCACAGGAAAAGGTTGTGGTATAGTAACTCCAACTTTTAAGATACTGATAGATATCTTAGGAAGGCCCTATATACTGCAGATCTAAAATCCACTACATCATATTATTTTTCTTCATATAGTGGCACCTTATACTGACATCATTCACTAACTCATCCAGAGAAATAGGTCACAATCTCTCCTCTGCCTGCCTCAGTTAACCCCCAGACTCAACACAGAACGCTTCTCAGAGCCACCCTCCCCTCCACGTCCCTGTCCTCTTGGCTCAGGTGCTCATTGTCTATCCTCTGAACATCAGCGATCTCTCCCAACTCATCTCCTTGCCTCTCTTTTCTCTCCCGGTATATGTTTGCTCTACAGCTGTGTATGGTGCATCTGTGAACTGGCCACTTCCCTGCTTACATCTCCCACTGACTGTCCAGCTAGTAAAGTTCAAGCATCTGCTCAGAACATTCAACAAGTAGCCCTGCCCGCTACTACACTAGGCCTTCCTGCCTTGGACTTTAAAATGGAGCAATACCAGTCCCTTACTGAAAGCTGTACACACTATTCTGCTTCAGTCCTCTATATTCTTTTTATCCTTTGTCGCCATTTGCCTAGAGCACCTTCCCTTTGTCTGATGTCTACCCATCCTGAGACCAGATTTAGAGCCCTTCCTCCAGAAGGCTAATGAGTCTTTATTACTCATGTTTCCACTTCTCTCTTAGTGTGTTTTTCTTTCTTTATGACCATCAGTTCATATGTGTATTGTCTATGTATTTTCTACTGCTTTCACTGTATTTTTTAAATAAATAATTAACACGTATTTCTCATCCAAAGGGCAGACAGTGTATCTTATCTGTCAGTTTACACGTATCTTGTCTTTATAGCCTCAGAACCTAGCATGGTACTTGGCAATCACTCAATGTGCCATGAGAATGAATGGTGTTCAGAAAATCACTGCCTGTCCTTGGCAAATTCATTGGTAGCACATATTTCTCAATTTGAGGATTCTGTATCATAGGATTTTTAAGGCTTAAGAGAATTTTGGAGCGTCTTTAGTCCAATCTGAAGAATGGAAAACTTGTCAAAAGAGATAATATAGTTTGCCCACATTACACACCATCAGTATCCACCAATACCTAGACACTACCATTGGGTAAAGTCATGGGAAATGATTATAGGTCACCTTAATTATGTTAATTTATTCAAGTGCATGGGGGCTGTGGGAAGCTGAATGTGTTAACATAACTAAGCTGGCCCACAGTTAGGGCTTGGAAGATGCTACCTTCTGACCCACCTCATTTACATAGAAATTGACCTCTGAATTGCCAGATGTCATAGGGAGGTGCCAAGGAGATTTAGTAAATCATTGCAAAGGTTAAACAACTCTAAAATACAATAAGAAAGTCAGCTATCCTTGAAGACTACCTAAAATAGGTTTAGAACTCTTATGCAAAACTTTCACTCTATATTGAGCAGTCATTAAGCACAACTATGCTTTAATCTCTTAGCTCTTTTCATTTACTCTTTAAAAGTACTCTAAACTTTTTGAAAGGAATTTTGTCATTTCTTTGGAGATACTCTTTTCCATGTATATACCTTCTGTAAAGTTTCAGATATGATATTTCTGTCAGGCAGCATATGCAGTAGCCAGTGACCTATGCTCCATGACTACAACCCTTATATTCATATACATACACAAGTATTTTCCAAAGTGCCAACGTTTTTATAGTTATTTCTTTTTACAAGCCCATGAATAATAATTCTAGGTGACCTAAGCCATCATTCTTGACTCACCTGTGTTCCAAACTAAAGGAAAGAATGTCAAGCTCCCAGCCTGAAAAGACTGAAAATTAGTACACCGTACTCTAGGCTATGGAGGCCAGTCTGAGTTTTAAAATGCTGAGGATCAGATGTGTATGCTGAGATGCATCTTTAGTATGAAGGTTGGAGTAGCAGCCCAGAAAGGATTTCTGCACCCCGAGGATTGTAGGAGGCTTGGATCACTGGTGGAATCCAGTCCAATACCACTGTCACTCGTTCCGTTGCAAAGAAACTGAGGGAGGAACTGATCTCACTTTCCAGTGGCCATAAAATGCCTGTGAAAGAACATAGAGGAGCTGGAGCTTTTACTTCTCCCCTCATTTCCTCTCAGGAAAAACTTTACAGAGGGACACAGCCATTCTCCCGAAGAAATGCAGAGGAAAGGGTGCTGAAAGCTGAGTAGTACCTCACTTCTTGGGCAGGAGGGCATAAAGCAAGAACAAAAGAGACCATAAAAGCATTCTAGAAAAGCTTGTGCTTGGGGCTGCTTGGGGGGAAAGACAGCTCCTGCCAGGCAGCTGGAGAACAGAGGCACCTGACACACCCCGCTGCCCATCACCACCTGACCCCCGGGGGCTGCCCCATTACCTCCTACTCCAGCGGCCCACACCTCAGCCTGCCCTTCTCTGCATGGCTCAGCCCTCTGGCCACAGGCCACTGCCATTCCCACCTGCAGAACTCTGCTACCTTAAGTTCTTTATGCCCCACTTTAACTCTTGTCACCAGTGATCTGTCTAACACTGCCAGACAAAGATTCTTCCTTCTGCGGCCTGAGTCTCCTTACAGTTCATGGCATTTAGCACGTCACTTAGCTGCTCTCTGGTTTTGTGTGCTTACCTTGGATATTTTCATAGTTATGATACCTTCAGGTGCATTCTTTTTATGAATAATCATTTAAAATTTAATGAGCATCAATGAGGCATATTTAATGAAAATTTAATACTTCATTTAACTTTTACAACCACTGCATAAGTTGGGTACCAGGGTTAGGTGTGTTTCACAGATGATTTTACTTAACAAGTACTGAGTAGGTACCCAGAGCTGCTCCAAGCATTTTATGGATATTAATTTGTGTACTTATCATAACACTTCTATGAGGTTTGCTAAGTTATCATCCTGAAGAAGTGGACAGAGGGAGGAGAAATAACCAGCCCCAGGTCATGGAGTCGGTGGGCAACAGACCCAAGAGCCTGGCTCTGAAGTCACACTCTCAAGGCTGAGCTCATGAAACTGAACACTAGTCACACCGCTCCAGGGATCAGATGTGTTTTAAGAGACCATCCACAACATATGTTTAAAACAGCAAATATCTCCTCATTCCTAACAAGAAGTGTCCTGGAGACTAGATTGAAACTGCATTTTGAAGTACTTTAAATAATTACTTTACATATTTTAAATATTTTTTTTTAAAAAAAGAACAATTTTGGGCCGGAGGGTTTGCTCAGTGGTTCTGGCGCCTGCCTCGCAAGCACAAGGTCCTGAGTTCGATCCCCGGTAACCACATACAATGCTGGGCCTGGAGACTCACACCCACCAGCAATCAATACCACATACCACAATGTCGGGCATGGTGGCTCACGCCTGTAATCCCAGCACTTGGGAGGCAGAGATAGGAGGACTGCTGAGTTCGAGGCTTGCCTGGGCTACATAGTGAGCTCAGGGCCAGCCTGAACTACAAAGTGAGACCCTGTCTCAAAAAGAAAAAAAAAAAAAAGAACAATTTTGAACCCAGATCTAGTTAGTATTGAGTTTTGAAAGATCCAGAATTCATCCTAAGATTTTACTTATTCAACAAATATTTATAAGGGTCTAGTTTTTCCTCTGGAACTGTGCCAGGCTATGTAAATACAATAATGAACAAGAAGGCTAAAATCTGGATAACCAAAAATATAAAGGAATTAACTTCTGTATGTATCTCAATGAAATAAAAATGAAAATCAATTAATTTATGTATATATCTCAATGAAATACAGCTTCTTCAATACAGGGGTCCTGAATTATTCATTGTCACTATGTCCACTTATCTACAAATAAATTAATAAATGGGGAAGTACAAAGTACTATGGTTCAATCATAGCATTAAAATATCCCTAACACGGAAGATGAGAAAACGTTGATCAAGAGGTACTAAAGTACAATCACAACAGAGCAAGGTTCTTTGTGCTACTGCATAGGACAGTGACTACAGATAACTATGCAATTACTGATTTCAAAAAGCTAGAATAAAGCATATTGAAAATGTTCCCCATAAAGAAACAATATATATTTGAGAGAATAATCTGTTTAACCAAGTTTAAACATTACACAAATGCATGCATGTACTGAAACATCACAAGGCACCCTATAAATATGCATGATGTTTGTTTATATCAATTAAAAATTAACTTAATCTTCAATACATTAGCTAATTGAAAAGTATATCATAAGTGTTTTAATTTAACTGTTTTAATGCTAAACATACAGTAGGTTCTTGATTGCCATTAGCTGAGTATACAGAAAGGAAGAGCAATAAAGAGGAAATAGAAAATTTGAGAGAGGTAAGAAAGACCATAGTCCTCAAGTTAGAACAGGGTAAAGAGGCAACAAGGGGACCGGAGGTGTGGCTCAGTGGTGGAGTCCCTGCCCAGCCTGTGCAAGGACCTGGGTTCTGTCCCCAGCACAGGGTGGGGGGCAGGGGGGAGAAAAGAGAACGACAAGAAGCCACTAGGAGGGACTGACAGGGTGAAAGTGTTGATAGATGAAGATGACGGAAGGCAGATTTACTTTGTAGAGACCTAGAAAAGGAGAAAACATCAGAATGAGTCTAATATAAAGAACCAGTGGTAAGAGAAAAAAATGTAGTGTGAGGGACTAAGACTAGAGGACACAGTACAGCAGTTCTAAATTAGACATGAATGCTACAACAGTAGCTGTTTTGAGTATGGTTTGGTTCCCAGTAGACAAACATAAAGCTCCTTAGGAAACAATCACTCAATTTGGGCTAAAAACAGAAAGGTTTGCACCCAAACTTGGAGAAACTGTGGCTTTGAGTTTCTTCAGTACCTCTCCAGGCTACCTGCCCAGGGCACCAGCAGCTCCCCCAAAATCATCCAGTCACCTTTCCACCTCCACACACATCTCCAGACTCTCCTCGGATGCTCTAGCCTGGTTCAAGCTGAGATATAGCTGAGCAAGTGCACAAGGGCCTTCACTTCATATGGAACCGCTTCACAATGGCATAAGGAGTTTGTAAGCGGAGCGGGCAGCTGGCCGATCTGGCTTAGGTCTGCACAGATACAAGTGCAAATCATCTCACAAATGACTGCAGAGGAAATGACATTTCTGAAAGTCATTAAAATGATGGGGGAAAGTAATGAATTCTGCCTCTTCCAAAATATTTAAGAGAACAAAAGGCAATATTGACCTGAGAGGTTTTCATAAAGCCTGCACAAACCATTAATTAGTACTTTCACTACTGAGTTTCCATGACAAGTAAACATTTTTAGGGCTCTTGAAGGTTAAAGCAGTAGTAATAAAATAACAAAGAGTTGATAAATAGTAAATTGTGTCTTCAATAGACTGAAACTGGAGCAGGAAAGGATCACTCTAAGGATCACTCAGTGATCAATGTTCCTTCTTCAATGGGATCCTCTAAACGAAATATCTACTGACCTGAAAGGAACATCTGTCATCACTACGTCACTGACACTAAAAATCTGTATCCGTAGGCCCTACCCTCAGATTCAATTTCAGTCATCTTCCTACCAGGGAGTGGGAGACAGGAGAGACAGAATCTCTGAATTGCAAAGTAGTTGAGTCAGTCCCAGGCAAAGCCTTCCAGGACAGGAAAAGAGAGAGATGAGCAAGGATGCTGGGCCCAAGGATGATACACTGACCATCTCTACCTGCAGGCTATTGGAATCGGGAATTCTGCTTGATTTCTTACTAATAATGAAGTTCAGAAATGTTAATTGTCTTTTATAAAACTTACTGTAGTAATTGCCTTGTCTTTCTCATGAGATCAACCTTTGTGACACATATAATGAACACAGAAATAGTATTATAAAAAAAACATATACACTATTGCCAGGTACACGAGACACAGTGTATCCGAAGGGGGCCTGAGGCCCAGGGTATCTCTGGTCTGTTCGTGCCAGAACAGATCCGCTGATGGGCCTGGCTAAGCACTGTGCCCACAGTCCTTTGTCTTCGGAATGTCACTAAAGTCAGGGAGTGTCTCTGTACCCAGACCAAGAAGAACCAAGTTTTACTAGTGAATCTACACATAGCTCTCGTCTCCTCCTAGGACTCAACACATATCCTTGAGTTTTGTTTTGTTTTTGTGACATTAAAATATGACAGTCATAATGAACACAGTGCAGAATTAAGGCTCAGCTCTTCTTCTAAGGATAAGCTTCCCTTTACAAGGTAAAGAGAAAGGAATGAAAATAAAGAGGGTGAAGTAATCACACAGAAAATATATAATGTGTTGGTATTGCCAAACCTCAGAGCTACAGTGCTGACTTCAGCCAGCAGAGGGGCCTCACCCACGGCCCCAGCAAGGTGGAAATGGGAAATGTTACTTGGTGTATTTCTTGGATTTTGTGACTACTTTTAATGTTTGCCTAGTTCAGTGAAACTGAAAAGTAATGCTGTAGAGTCTATGTAGTCTATCCAAAAGAGTAAAGTAACCCATGAGAAAAGCCCCATTTTGAACTGCCAAATCAATAGAAGTTATTGAGGGATGAACAATCTTAGCCCTCAAATATATCTTTATTTAGGTCTTGCACTGCATATCTACGTATATATACATGTAGCATTATATCGCATCCAAAGGGTTTGTCCAAAGTGAACTTCTTGGATCCATTTCATAGCACAATATCCTCTTCCCTGTTCAGTCCCTAAGAACTTCCAAAAAGTTGCTGGCCACAAGATGGTTCACCAGAGGGAGGGCACAAAGTGACCAGCACAAACATGCATACATGTGGCAGGGCTTTCTTGGAGTGGTTTAAAATTTGGTTGTGTGTATGGGCCGGGGAGGGAGGATCAGGTCTACTTGGACTTCCTAATAAAAACTTAGAATGTAAGAAGTAGTAACTTGGCAAATGTGGACATCACTCTATAGTCTCCCTTTTTTTGTTTAATGTGGCAAAATACCCTAACTACAAGTTTTACCACTTTAAAGTATACATTTCAGTGGTTCTAAGTACATTTGCAACACTGTGCAATCATTTTTACAATCTAGTTACCGAACGTTTTCATAAGTTTAGATTGGAAATCCCATATCCATTAAAGCCTTTCTGTGAAATGGGGAACTAAGAAAAATGAAGAGAAAAGAAATAAAGAGCTACAGAAATACGAGGTGGAGAAATACAGACCCCAGATCACTCAGGGACTGCGGCCTGTCCACAGACAGTAAACGTAAAGCTAAGAACTATTGGTTGGGGCCCTTAGAGTCAGAGGGGCTCAGTCACTAATGTACAGAGTCCTCCAGGCTACTGAAGACTAGAAGACTAAAGTAAGGAAACTCATACGTGGCCTTAGATATGTTCTAGTAGTAAAATAACTAGAAGAGATTTTTTTTCTGTTTCACATAACCAAAATTTTCATGGAAACCTCTCCTACCCCAAACACAGACTTAACACAACTTAGCCAGGTCCTAAGTGACACATACACAGCAATGCAAATGAGGCCACTATTATACTGGAGTAAGGAAAATACACAACCAAATATCCTCTCAGGTAACTGGTTTGGTGAACTTAGCTAATTGTTTGCACAGCTCTAGACTGCTGCTACTCAGAAAGTCAAATCAAGAAAGTTCAATCTCCCCCACCCCACATAAATGACACTCATTTCAAACAACTTGGTCCTAATTAGACTGACCATCACTGCAAAAGGGAAATGAAATGCAGAAAATGAACTTTATATCAGGTCCTCACATGTATATACACAACACTCACCACTCTAGCTTCTGATAGAATGAGGTCAGTTTACCCTTTTATTGCTTTAATTTAAAATTGTACATTTTCGTAAAGTACAAATCTAGTTTCTTCATAGACATTTGATTATTGTATAGTAAGTACTATAAAGTTCATTTTTCACCTGTATATGGACACACACACATACACACACACATATACTTTTAAAAAATATACAGAGGGGATCTTGTCATTCATTCATTTGTTATTTGCTGGAAGCCAACAATATGACAACATAAACTAGGTACTAGGAACAAGACAGGGATCTTTATATTATAATAAAAATATAAGCAATAAACTATAATAAACATCTAGTACATAATCAAGATAATAACTGCTATGACTGAAAATAAAAAATAAGATAATGGATTATACTGTGTGACTGCTAGTACAGGTGAATGGAAAGGCCAGAATCTCTGAGATTAAATTTAAGAGAATTTTATATGTATTGTTTAGAACTTGTTTTTTTTTAATCATTTAATGTGTTTGGGAGGTAAATACACATTATTTTATGTCATCCTAATTTTTTTTTTTTTGAGACAAGGTCTCGCTTTGTAGTTCAGGCTGGCCCTCAGCTCAGTATTTAGCCCAGACAAGCCTCGAACTCAGCAATCCTCCTGCCCCTGCCTCCAGAGTGCTGGGATTACAGGTGTGAGCCACCACGCCTGGCACTGTGGTATGTGGTACTGATGGCTGGTGGACGTGAGTCTCCATGCCCAGCATTCTATATGGTCACCGGGATCGAACTCAGGACCTTGTGCTTGCGAGGCAGGCGCTAGAACCACTGAGCTAAATCTCCGGCCCTCTCATCCTAATTTTGGCAGTCATACATTTTACTATTGTATTTCCATAATTTATTTAGCTATCACTTTATAGACAGAAAAATATTTTCTGAACTTTAACCTCTTTGCAATGCCATAGTATTCCTCACCTTAAAATGATCATTAGAAATACTCTATCAAGGCCAGCCTGGGCTATATAGTGAGTTTAGGGCCAGCCTGAACTACAAAGTGAGACCCTGTCTCAAAAAACTAAAAGAGAGGGAAAGGAAGGGAGGAAGGAAAAGAGGGACGAAAGGAAGAAAGGAAGAAAAACTATCACCATAAATCAAAAGAAGAGTTATAGGTTATACAGACAGTCTGTGGCAAAGCTAAAGATACCATACAACTGATTGGATTAGGAGGATATAAGTATGTGTACGTGTGTTGCATACCTTTACATATGTGCCTGCTTACCACTTACAGACACGTGAGAGCTAAGATTTATACCCAGTAACCACGGAGCACCACTTGCCAAATTTATAAAAGTTAAATTAGTGAATGAATAAACATCGTGCCAAATAAAAGGACCTTTGTTTATGATTTTTCCCTAATTCAGTGGTTTCAGAGCAAGGAATATTTTATAGCTTTTTTATTATTTACTTCATCTTACTCTTGTCTAATAGTTCCTCTTTTTACTCTGCCTTTCTTATGGCTAAAGAGCAAATAATCTCATCAAAGACTATAGTGGCCATCATGAAATCTGCTTTAGACTGTATAAAACATACAGTTTTGCATCTCATAATTTTCTTCTAGCTAACACGTTATTGTAAAGTGAACTTTTCATTGTCCCAAACTATTCACGTTTCCTTTCTGTTTTCTTTCTTACATCCACAAAGGCTTTGGATAGATCTTAGTGTAAAATTCTCAGTAAAGAAGTCACAGGTTGACCATTTTTTGTTTGTTTTCATTTAACAGGTCCATGATCTTTCACTTCCCACTTTTGTTCCCCACTGCCACTTACAATACTTGGATTTCTTTTCCCCCAGATATAGTTTTGCAAACCTCCAATGTCTGACAGGAGATTTAAAACAATATTCTGGGGGAAGCTGATCAGACATTCTGCCTCTAGTTTTCTTAGGTCACTTTTAGTTATCATCTATCTATATTTTGGCTCTTCCGTCCTTACTTCAGACATAGATCTGAACTAATCAATTCCTTTAAAAACTACCAGTTCAGGGATGGAGGGTTAGCTCAGTGGTTCTGGTGCCTGCCTCGCAAGCGCAAGGTCCTGAGTTCGATCCCCCGGTAACCATATACAATGCTGGGCGTGGAGACTCACGCCCACCAGCAATGAATACTACATACCTTTATTCTCCACTGAAATAGTAGGTTCTGGCTGGAGATTTAGCTCATTGGTTCCAGCGCCTGCCTCACAAGCGCAAGGCCCTGACACCCACCAGCAATCAATACCACATACCACAGTGCCAGGCGTGGTGGCTCACGCCTGTAATCCCAGCACTCCGGAGGCAGAGGCAGGAGGATTGCTGAGTTCGAGGCTTGCCTGGGCTACATAGTGAGCTCAGAACTAGCCTGAACTACAAAGCAAGACCGTGTCTCAAAAAAAAAAAAAGAACTACCAATTCAAAGAGATGATTATTCTTTGTGTACCTAGGAGTATAGACACTACCATCATCATGACTGCTATTTGCTGAAAACATTATTCATCAAATTCAAAGAACCTACTATTTCATTTTTTTGAGACAGGGTCTCCCTTTGTAGTTCAGGCTGGCCCTTAACCCAGGCAAGCCTGGAACTCAGCAATCCTCCTGCCTCTGCCT
Source organism: Thryonomys swinderianus (assembly GCA_004025085.1). Classification (NCBI taxonomy): domain Eukaryota; kingdom Metazoa; phylum Chordata; class Mammalia; order Rodentia; family Thryonomyidae; genus Thryonomys; species Thryonomys swinderianus. The sequence continues at coordinate 49,541 of PVIC010002921.1, forward strand.
CTAAGTGCTGGGATTACAGGCTTGAGCCACCACGCCCAGCACTGTGGTATATGGTATTGATTGCTGGTGGGTGTCAGGGCCTTGCATTTGTGAGGCAGGCGCTGGAACCACTGAGCTAAATCTCCAGCCAGAACCTACTATTTCAGTGGAGAATAAAGGCTACTGGAACAAGATCAAACAACAATCAATTTTTATTTTATTAAATTTAACAAATACATGTTAACTATCTACCATGAACCAAACATTTTGTTATACTCTGTAGAAAGTGGAAATAAATACAGTCATTATCATTTAAAAAAAACAGATAGGGCCGGAGATTTATGTTACAAACTTTATTTATATATTTATATAGTTAGTTAGTTAGTTTTTGAGGCAGGGTCTCGCTTTTGTGGTTCGGGCTGGCCCTGGGCTCACTATGTACCCCAGGCAAACCTTGAACTCAGTAATCCTCCTGCCTCTGCCTTCTGAGTGCTGGGATGACAGGCGTGAGCCACCACACCTGGCACTATGGTATGTGGTATTGATTGCTGGCGGGCGTGAGTCACCAAGTCCCACATTGTTTGTGGTTACTGGATCAACCAGCGACCTTGAGTTTGCTAAGCAGGCAAGGGCCAGAGATTTAGCTCAATCCCCAGTAACCGCATACAATACCAGGTGTGGTGACTCACACCCATTAGCAATCAGTACCACATACCACAATGCTGGGTGTGGTGGCTCACACCTGTCATCCCAGCACTCGGGAGGCAGAGGCAGGAGGACTGCTGAGTTCAAGGTTTGCCTGTGCCACATAGTGAGCTCAGGGCCAGCCTGAACTACAAAGTGAGAACCTGTCTCAAAAAAAAAAAAAAAAAAAAAAAAGATAATCAGTGCAAAATCAATTTAGATATATGCAATGAGCAATATAAAATTCTATCAGATATGCATTAGCACACTGGATGGGTAACCAGAGGAGGCTTCATAAAGCACTTGTCATTTGAATTGGACTTTGACAGATAAAGAAGAGAGTTTTGAGGATGAAGATTAGTCTGGCCAAGATAGATGGACATAATGGTCTCTGTGTCAGAAGTACACATGGTCAACTGAACAACAAAATAAGTCACTGGTCAAAAGGCTAACTTAGAAAACAACAGGTCGTTTTTTGTGCAAGGAATAGTGAGCACATATGGTGTATATTTCATCAAATAGGTTAATTTAAAAGCCCCATATATTATTTAGTCAACAGCAAATTGGATTGAAATCAAAGCCCATGCTCTTTTCTGGGAAAGATTGTGCATGTATCTAAGTGCCAGGATTGTCCCTCACCTTAAGTTATAGTAGGAAAAAAATACAATTAATTACCAAGTCCTTGAAAAGACTTAGTACTAAACGGGTCAGACACCTTTAAAATTTAGAGCATCTCCTGTGGATAAATACATTTACCAACAACCACCATTAGCAACCAACAAAAATGGGCATTCAAGTCCTTGCACTGAGGCTTCACATCAGACACCTTGCAGTACATAAAAGATTGCTACAAAAACCACCCAATGCGGTTTTACCTGCCTTCTTGGGGCCAATGAAACTCTTGAGTTTGCATTTCTAACATCCAGGAACTGGAACTTTTTGAACTTTAGGAAGAGAGTGTTAACTGACCTACACCTTTACACATTCTGAGGACAGATGGGCCTGCTACAGGTCATCTGTCAATACGACCACACACATAGTTAGGGTTAAGAATAGCTTCCCAGGGCCGAGGATTTAGCTCAGTGTTTCCAGTACCTGCCTCACCAGCCCAAGATCCCAAGTTCAATTCCCAGTAGCAAAAAAAAAAAAAAAAAGAATAGCTTCATAGTATTCAGCAGAGACAGCAAACTGACGTCTCTGCTTCTTCTCCTGTGTCTTATCATCTTGATACATTTGGTCATGTCCTGAGCTGTTGCAGTTCAGTTGGCTGTTGGCTTAGGCCTCAGTAAGGATCCCAGTAGAGTCACCCTTTCCCAGGAGCCCACAGGGGAGTAGAACAAATCAGCAGTTATGATATGATAAATGCCAGCATAGAGGCATACACAGAGGGTCACAGAGAATAACAGAGAAGGGATCCAAGGACACCAGAAGATGCTTTCCAGAGCACCTTACTATTAAAAAGCATGGTCAAGGGAACAAGGTGCAGAGTCCCTGATGCCTATCATAGGAATACAAATCCTACAGGTCCTTATCAAAAAAGTCATTTCATCCTGTGTACTTCCTCTAAGTCAAAGCTATGTCTGTCCAGCATTTATATATATATATATATATATATATATTTTTTTTTTTTTTTTTTTTTTGAGACAGGGTCTTGCTTTGTAGTTCAGGCTGGCCCTGAGCTCACTATGTAGCCCAGGCAAACCTTGAACTTCAGCAATCCTCCTGCCTCTGCCTCCTGCCATATGCTGCAATCTAAAAGTAAACATGAAAATTTCCCCCAAATTATTACATAAATTCAGTGGAATTCCAATCAACATCACAAGTCTTCTTATAGAATTTGATAAACTGTATAAAAATTCACATTGAAGAATGAAAGGCTAAGAATAGTCAACATTGCTTTGAAAAAGAAAGGGTTAAGGCTATACCAAATATTGAACTATTTTAAGCCAGGGTTAGTGACACATACCTGTACTCTCAGCTACTCAAGAGGCTAAGGCAAAAGGATCACAAATGCAAGGCCAACCTGAGAAATTTAGCAAGGCCTAGTCTCAAAATAAAATTTAAAAGGGCTGGGGACCAAGTTCAACAATAAAATACTTTAGCATATGCAAGACCCTGGGTTTAATCCATGGTACCACCTAACAAAAAAAAAGATTTTATGACAAATACTTTATGAATTTAGAATAGGAAAGGATTTTTAACTACAAAAAACACAGACTGCACCAGAAAAATATTACGTTTGACTACATTAAAATTTTAAGTGTCTGGATTAAAAATTCACTGTAAAAGAACTTTAAAAGATGGGAGATCTGCCATGTACATAGCCCACAAAGTATCAGCATTCAAGACATATAAAGAACCTTAAAATCCCTGAGGGAGGGAAAAACAGGCCAACAGAAAAATGGGTGAAGTATATGATCAGGAAATTCATAGAAAAAAAATGTGAATGGGCCAAGGATGTAACTCAGTGGTGCTGCTGCCTGCCAGGCAAGTGCAACATCCTGAGCTCGATCTCTGGTTCCATGTCTCTCCTAACTAGTCATCAGAGAAATGTAGATCAAAACCACAGGAAGATACCATTTCCCGACCCATCATTTTGTCATCAATCAAAATGATAAGTGTTCCAAAGTAAGTGGGAAGTGGGAGGCCTTATTGACTGCTGGCTAAAGGGTAAACCGATCTGTTTTGGAAGGAATGCTGCAGTATGCTTGGTAGAGCTGAAAAGGAGTAATCCTCATGAACGGCCTAAGGAAATCTCTGCATAACAATGTAGACATAGCTGTGTGAGATGTTCAGTGCAACATTCTTGGAAAGCAAAAAAGGTGAAAACTACCTAACCCTCCTATAATAAGTGCATTTTTAAAAGTCTGTGGCTTTTTAATATGACATAACATTATCCATTAGGGTAAAAATCACTGATGACTAGGATAAAAATGGTTGAAAAGGATACAAACTTGGATGACACCATTCACTTATAAATTTTAAACACAAAATATTATATATTATGTACAGATATGTACTTACAGCAAGTCCCCAACTTATGAATGAGTTCCATTCCAGGCGAATGCTCATAAGTCAGATTCCTTTGCAAATCAGATTCATTTATAAATCCAACTCATTTATAAGTCTGAAAAAGTGAATCTTATGCAACGTTTGACAAATGTACAATGTAAAGCATAAAAAAAACCAAACCTCCATGCCACCACTGCTTTTCCTCTTGCTTCCGGACACCCTGGGCTCTGACTGGGCACTGCACTACTGTACACTGCCCACTGTACAGCGAGCCCACGACGTCCACAGACATGTAAGCTACTTCTCAGATGCGCTCGCATCTACAAATGTTCGTAACTCAACGTCCATTTGTATCTTTGAAAGTTCGTAACTTCAACGTTCACAAACTGGGGACTTTCTCTCTCTCTCTCTCTCATATATATATATATATATATATATATATATATATATATATAAAATACAAAAACATGCACCAGAATGATACACTCCAGTCAGGGTGGTACCACCTCTGATCAGAGAGGGTGAAGAACAGGACAAAGCATCTATCGACTTCAGCAGGGCACTGTGATGCAGGCCTGTAATCCCAGCGTTCTGGTATGCTGAAGCAGGAGTACAAATTCAAGCCCTGCCTGAGCAACTCAGCAACAAGGCAAAACTCTATCCCAAAATAAAAGTAAATAAGAAATAAAATTTAAAAAGCTGAAGATGTAGGTGAGTGTGTTGGCCTCGGGGTTCAATCTCCAGAGTCACACACAAAAAGTACAGGCTTTATTTCATGAGTGGCAGGAGAAAAATCGATGGCAAATGTGACAAAATGTTGATGTAATGAGGGAATCAAAATTAAACCTAAATGGGACCTTCGTTAAAAGGTGTGTTCCTCCGCAGAACAGGGCCCACAGTGTAGTGACTGGTCACACAAAGTGAGCACCAACAGGTTAAGGCATTACAGCAATCTGGGAAACAAGTATGGGTTAAGTATGGGCAGATTTAAGGGCTGGTGGATGAGGACACAGCAGTGACAGAGTGCTTCCCTAGCACGTGCAAGGCCTTTGTATCCATCTTCACTACCATAGATACAGGAGATTATCTGAGCAATGGGGAAAAAATAAGAATAATGCTGAGACAAGAGAAGTGGAAGGCCAGTCTGTGCAACATAGGGGGTCCCTGTCTCAAAAAACAATTTACAAAATTTCCTAAGGATAGTCACTTCAAGTCCTTTGACTTTATTCATGGTATTAAAATGGGATCTGATTGACAGAGTGATGCAAAAGAGATGATAAGTAGCAAGGTAGTTGCTACAGTAAATGCACAATACCCTCACTTGCCCATTCTGTTTAAATACTTACCTTCTGTGATTGTCATGTACACTGTGCCATACACTTTACAAAATTTCAAAGCTTTCACCTAAATTATCTCAGTTGCTTCTCACAGCAATACCATGAAATAGACGGAGCAGGTGTTATTCTTATTTTCCAGTGGGGAAACAGCTCCAGAAGATTCAATGACTTAGTCAAAGTTATGGGAGGGCTCCATCTTTCCTGTTATCTTGGCTTCAAATATTGAACTCGCCTTGGACTCATCTCTACTCCTACATCTGGTAAAGCATCAGTCCCCATGCTATAAGCTGTTTCTACAAAGCATGCTTCCATTTCTCCCTCTGCATTTCCTTTCCCACCACCCAGGTTTGGGGACCTGAATTACAAGTGGGGAGCCGGACTTCCAGTTGCCACTCTTTCCTTCCAGCCCATCCTGCAGTCCCCTTGTAGACTAAACTTCCCTAAACACCATTTCCACTATGTCATTTCCTGGCTCAAGAAACCTTCCTGACTCTCTCTGCTCTCAACCAAGATTTCAAAGTTTTCCTTAAACTGAACTCACCTTTTCCAGTTAATGCTCAAAGCAGGTGCTCTGGAAATAGAAATGTTCCGAGGATGCAAATTAGAGCAACAATTATTTTAGCTATCAAATCACTGAAGTTTTATGGTTTTACTTTTAAAATGATAATGTTCAGTACTGATAATAGTTTTATGGCTGTTACTCTTCAGATAAGACTGTTTAAGAGGAATAGAACAGTCTTTATCTACTCCTAATAGAAGTATTGACAGGTATAATTTTTTAGAAAGTAGTTTGGTTATATGCACCAAGTGTGTTTGACCTAGAACTCTGTGTGGGAATCTATTCTATGGAAATAATACAAAATACAGAAAACAATGCCTAAAGATATTAATTGTATAATTATTTATAGTTATAAATTATTAGATATGCTTAATGCAATCCAATAGGGAAATGATTAAAATTACAGGTACCTATGATGCATGATTGTGCTCAATAATATGTAACATAAACATATGGAAGAATATTTACAATATGTATTATGGGGGAAGCAGTTTTTAAAGTTGTATGTTTAGGAGAAAACTTATGATTATTCACTAGTGATTTTATTTTCTCTCCTGAAAATATTACTTCACACTTTTTCCCTCTCTTCAAAACTCCAAAATTTCTTTCTCTTCTTCCCTTTAGCAGCTGATGAGTAGCTCTGGTTTGTGGAGAAAATGTATTATCAGATTTTCCACCCGACCTGTTCCTCCACTCTCATCCTTCCTGTTAAAGGAACTAAATGTCCCTGCTCCTATCCAAAGTCAACGTGGCCACTGATTCCATCCCCCCATTCGGCTCTTGGCGTATTTCTTCTATCCCCTGCTTGTCAAATTTCTTTTCTCCCAGTATTTCTCTAACATGTAAGCATACTATGAAGTTCTACATCTTGCGATGTAATGATTCTTTTTTTTTTTTTTTTTTTGAGACAGGTCCTCGCTTTGTAGTTCAGGCTGGCCCTGAGCTCACTATGGAGCCCAGGCAAGCCTCGAACTCAGCAATCCTCCCGCCTCTGCCTCCTGAGTGCTGGGATTACAGGCGTGAGCCACCACGCCCGGCTGTAATGATTCTTTTGATCTTACGTTGTTCTCCAGCCACCTCTACGAAAGCGACCGCACCACCACCATCTCCATTTGGTCGCTGCCTGCTCTCCTGCTGTAACTTTGGTTGGGCTTTTCTCCCCCACATCACTGAGACGGTTTACTGTCAAAGCCAGTGGGGGAGTCGGGCCCCTTCCTTGGAGTGTCCTGGAAGCGCAGAACAGAGCTGACTATTCTGTTTTCCCGTGGGATCTAGAAACTGCCCTCCACTGATTTCTTGCCACCCCCTTCCTCCTCTTATTCTAATTTCTCAGGGCTGGCCCCCAGACTTCACTCCTTCCCCTCTGTTCTCTGCTTGTGGCACCGTCTCTGTGCCCGTGACATCCCCTGCCTTCTCTACCCTGGTTCTGCAGTCGTCTCTCTTCCTGACTTCCTCCCTGAGCTCCTGATGAAACCTAACGTATGCCGCAGCCAGCTCAAGTTTACGGTGGGCCGAATGGATGAGACCTTTTTTCTCTGAAACCTGCTCTATCTTTTCCTTCACAGGAAAGATGCCATCATGCCCCCACCTGTTCAAACCATTATTCTGGAAATCAGTATTTTATGACTTTTTCTCACATTTCACACACACTGTCCATAAGTAAAGTGACTGGTGCTGCCTTCAAACAAATCCCCAAAGCCCCCAACTGCTACTACTTGCAACAGAGTCACTCCAGCACAAACCACCATGTCTCTCATGGGACAAATTCAACAGCCAGATACTTTACTTTGCATGTTTCCATCCTGTAGAGTTTCACAAACCTCCAATGCTATTAGACAGCACTTAGAATAGAATCTTGAGCCCTTACTGTGGCCTCCAGGGTTCTGCATGAACTGGACCCTGTCTTGTTCCTTTTGTTTTTCCTGAAGTCCTGGGCTAGAACCCAAGGCCTCCACATGGTGCTCAGCCCTGCACCCTCAACCCAAGTTCTCATCTCTTCTGCTGTCTTACTTTGCCTTGCCACAGTGACCTTTTTCCTGTTTCTTAAGCTCACTTCTGCCCTCAAAGATTATATATACTTCCTATTCCCTGTGCCTAAAATGCTATCCTTTAGAACTTCAGATAGTTCATTTCTGAACAATCCTCAACTTTATCTTCTTCATATACTTTATTGGTACCTGAAATTATTATTTATTTATAATTCTCCAAAACTAGAATTTAAACCCTCTGTAGGCAAAAATTGTATTTGCCTGCTTAATATGGCATTACCAGCATCTAGAATACTGTCTCATACACAGAAGGAGGTGAAAAATACATGTATGAGGAACAATTACATAGAAGTCACAAAAATAAGACTAAAGGGACAATATCTTAGAAGAAATAAGATTGTGTTTTGTTGGGCTAGAGATTTAGCTCAGTGGTTCCAGCACCTGCCTCGCAAGCGCAAGGTCCTGAGTTCAGTCCCCCGTAACCACATACAGCAATACTGGGTGTGGTGACTCACGCCCACCAGCAATCAGTACCACATACCACAGTGCAGGGCATAAGCATTTGGGAGGCAGAGGCAGGAGGATTGCTGAGTTCAAGGCTTACCTGGGCTGCATAGTGAGCTCAGGGCCAGCCTGAACTATAAAGTGAGACCCTGTCTCAAAAAAAAAAAAAAAAAAAAGATTGCATTTTGTTGGTCTTCTTTTAAACATATTTTATGCTTTCAAATATTTCTCAAAATTTCTATTTTCGTTATATCTTTTGTAATCATGGCAATATAAACTATTTCAACTGACAAAATACAGACAGTATTTTTGCCTCCTCAGGCTCCTTTTATTACTATTCCAGAACAAACACAACGCCTTCTGTCAAGCCTTTCCTTTTTCACTGGACCTCTGAAAGTCCAGGCCTCATTCCTGGCTCACCTCCTTTGTGCAGCCTTCCCTCAGCACACTCAGGGCCTCTGATCTCCCTCCCTTCCCCAGACTGTGCACGTAGGTATGTATGTCATTCAAACATTTATTCATTAAATGTGTTCTACATGGTGTATGTATGGTCTGTGAGTATGAATGATGCAGAAAGAGTAAGGCTGAGTGTAAATTAATTATCTCTCCTGAGCAAATATCAATTCCTACTCTGCTGCACAGGATCTCCAGCCTGCACTGATGGCAGACGAAATACTCGATAAATGCTTGTGTAGCAGCAGGTGGCAAAATCGCTAGGTTTAGGCCATCTGGGATTCTGAAAATTCATAGTGTTCCTCCATTATACCATGCACTTTATTACTGCCTACATTTACTATTCACCATATACTTACTACACAGGAACAGCTTTTATTTTATCTTGAGGTTGAAGACACTGAACTGAAAAAGGCTGAGTAACTTGCCTTAAGTGACAAGGACTGCAGTGGTAGGGCCTGGATTCAAACATGGCTCAAGCTCTTTTCTAGTATAAAATGCATCAGGCTATGTAACGAACGAGACATCTTTTCCATTGACCCATATGCCACAAATGTGCTTCTGATTCAACTACAAGTTCTTGGTCAAGTCACTGAACCTTGGGGGATCTCAGTTTCTTCCTCTGTGAAAGGGAAACAATACCTAACAGGTGGTGATAAATGTCAGTGTGAGAATGGTGTGCTGCAGGGTGCTCAGTACACAGTGGGTCTGGAGTGCATGTGGTGTTGTCATTAGATATGCTGCTTCTGGCCTTGGCAACTCCCCTCGTGGCTCTCTACTGAGTGGAGTATCTGCACCTCCAATGCGGCGATCACAGCTCTCCTGGGCTGTGCAGATCCCAGCGAAAAGCCTGGAGAAAGAGGACTCACAGTCCACCCCAAGTTAATGACAGCTTGGATTTCTTTGGATGCGTAAGGATAGGACGACACTTAGGTTACAGGAGTAGCTGTTTCTGTTTGTGACCCAGACTCAACTAATGTAAACTTCTCTCACTCCCCAGGAATTATTTTAGGACCAGGAAACAGCACGCTGTTTCTTGAAAGAGTCACAGAAGAGGATGAAGGTGTCTATCAGTGCAAAGCCACCAACCAGAAGGGGGCCGTGGAAAGTTCAGCGTATCTCACCGTGCAAGGTAAACAGCCATGTAGGAGAGCAACCAGAAGCTGTTCAGACGCCTATTTCCCTGTTTGTTTAACTTCCCACCTCCCGGCCTCCTGCTGCCTGGCCAGCCTGTTCCGCTCCCTGACTTCCTCGGATGCTTCGCTGCCCTCCGCGAAGGCTGGCTTTGTCTGGCTCTGTCAGGAAAGGCAGCAGGTGAAGACTCTGGCTGGCCATCTTTGGGAGCCCAGTATCTGCACAGGCTCCGCAGGGAAGTAGTTCCTAGAGGAAAAGAATCCCCTCTGCTGCAGCATGATTATAGTGACCCTCAGAGGATGGCTCCAGTGGTCCACACCTGTGAGAAATAAGCCCAAGAAGAGAGAGAAGGCAGGGGTTGGGGTGGGGAGTGTGACCAAAGGAGAGGAACCCACACCCTTGCATCTGTTCATTTTTTGTTGTTGTTTTGCTTTCTGGTTCCCAGAAGTTAGACATATGCTGCTGTTCTCAATGTTTTCCTAGACTAGTTTTTACCATGAGTAGGTGTAAAACATTAGAAAGAAACAACACAAAATAAACCATATTTAAGAAAAACATTCCAAGTGCTTCCTCCTTCTAGGCAAGAATACAAAGAGGCCTAATCCAACTTTGATTCTGCTCACATGGCTTCCACTTTGAAAATAAATTAGAGTTCAGTTTCTATCCCTCAGTGCTAGAATCATCTCAAACATAAAATTTACAGTATCATAAATAACAATTTGGTGCCTCTCAGATGTAACTGTCTGGCATATTGAAGTTTGACACAAAACAATGCAAGGTTTACAGCGGCCTATTTCCTATGCTCGCCAGTGTACATACATTGATTCCTCAGTTGTCGAAGAGCTTACAACTTGAACTTTCTGGCTGGGGTTGTAGCTCAGTGGTGCTGCTCACCTGCCTGGCAAGCACAAATTCCTGAGTTTGATCCCCAAGGCTGAAAAAAAGGAAGAAGGAAGGAAGGAAGGAAGGAAGGAAGGAAGGAAGGAAGGAAGGAAGGAAGGAAGGAAGGAAGGAAGGAAGGAAGAAAAACTTGAACTATTATTCAAACAGCAAAGTTCAAAAAATATCTGCTTTGTGTTTGTAACTTTGCTCCATAGTCAACCAAAAATCTGACTTGAAAAAACTTGCACAGGCCAAGAGCAACCCACACATTACACCTCACCTCACACACAGGGGGTGACACTTCAGTCAAAGTGCGGCTCTTGCCACCACCACGTGCGGTGCTTGTGTTACTGCCTTAGAATGTGCATCACTGTACTTTTTATGTACTTCATTTGCATAAAACTTGTAACCATAGTTCCAAAGAAAGCAATCCCAGCAGTAAAGCTCTAGGAGGAAAACTGCAAACCATCAGAGTTAAAGAAATCATTGCGAAATTTGTTGAAGCCCTGGAAAAATGAATCAAATTTGTAAGTGTAATTTTTGGGCCTCAGAACCAATTATTTGGTTTTCCATTATTTCTTACTGGAAAATATGTTTAGCTTTCAAACTTTTCAGTGTTCAAACACAAACTTGGAACAAATTGAGTTCAATAACCAAGGTATCACTGTACTTCAAAATATGCAAGTACTGGACTGGAGAATGTGGTTAGCAGTACAGCACTTGCATAGCATGTGCAAAGCCTTGGGTTCAATCCTCAGCACCACCAAAAGAAAACAAAATAACCCCAGAACATGCAAATACTTCTGATGTGGAACCAAGAAGAAGGTCATTTACTTTACTTATTTTGCCTTGGAAACTTACACTTAAAGATTATCACTCTGATAATTCAGACTCCTTTAAAACAAAATTACCAATTCCATTCATTTACAAGAAGGTAGATTCTCCGGAAACTGAAATTACCACACATTTTTATTTCCAGAAAAAGTGACACTCCTCCAGTGCCCTTAGAATGGTCCTGTTTGTGTCACAAATGATCCTTGTTCTAGAATACTCTTCCAAGTCTTCTGCTCACATACAGAGAAGACAGCTTATTAAATCTCCATTTCTCTTGAGCATCGCCTTCCTCAGATGGTTGCTCCTCTGTCTTTGAACAATGGGAAAGAGCCACAGGATCTGAATCCCCAGATCTGTCCAAAAATACGCAGGACAAAAAGTACTGCATCTTTACTGAACATATACAGACTTTTTTCCTTATCATCATTCCCTAAATAATATGGTATAATGACTATTTTTATAACATTTACATTGTATGAGGTATCATAAGTAACTTAGAGATGATTTAAAGGATACAGGAAGCTATGCACAAATTCTATCCAAATACTACCCCATTTTATAAAAGAGCCTTCTTGAACATCCTCAGGCTTGGGGGTGTCCAGGAACCAATTCTCTTCAGAGACCAAAGAACAGCTAGACTTGATGCTATGACCCTTGTGAGAATCCAAAGAAGCGAATAGTGTTATGCTTAATCTACAGATGGAAAGACGGAGACTCAGACAGGTGAAATAACCTGCCCCAAATCACACGACAAGTACATGGTGAGCCTTGGACTTGAGTCCATGTCAGTATAAACCTGCAAAACAACCCACCCCTCCTCCACTCTTCTCGGAGAAGGAAGTTGTCTGCAAGCTCCCAGGATAAACCTGAGCTTTTACACTTTCAATTATTCTGCCATTTTGGTTTTCTCACTACATCTTTCTTAACTCCTTACACTGAGCTTCCAACTGGCATGATTATACTTTTCAGAGATGATAGACTATTTGAAGAACACTGCATCATTGGTAATTTCTAGATGTTTCTAGCAGCATCTATTATTTACTGTGGAGGAAAGGGGAGAATTTTCCCTTGAATTGTCCATGTTGGGTGCCACTGTCAAAGTTCTGCCCTTTATCATCTCTTGCCATCATCTTTGAGGTGCCTAACCCTTCTTCCACCTTCCACCAACCCACCTCCCAATCTAAAGTGATATCTTCTAATTGTCATTTCCCAGTTTAGAATATCATGGTGGCTCCACATTACCTACCATCTTCTTCCAGGCACACACAGTACTTGGCCGCACTCCAATCAGCCTCATCTCCTTTTCAGTACTTTGCAGAACTCCTTCCAGCCTCTTCTCTCATCCTCGCCTGCTGATCCCCAGCCCACAAGCTAAAAACTACTTGAGAGTCACTTGATACATTCAAGCTCCTCATGGTCTCTGCTTTTCCACATCTGTCTTCTGATACGTGGACAGCCTCCCTTCCAAACTTGCTCTCCCTCTGTACAATCCTACTCATCCTTCGAGACACACTCTAGTGTCATTTTCACTATGGCTGACCTAGCCATCATTTTTTATCTATCTGCTCCCACACTGCTTGATATGTCTTTGGAAGATATGCTTACCATTGTTTCTTGTTTTGGTAGTACACCCCTCTTGGCAATAACAAAACTAGTTAGGTTACAACTGGTTAGGGACTGGATTTTCTGAGGAACTGGTACTTCTGACTCATGGGCTTTTCTCCCACAGATGACATCGATCTGGCCTTCTTCCATTGTTATCTCTTCTAGAATTGTTTCCCCTGCTCTGGAGCAAGGGCCATATCCAAACTTCATGCTCAAGAAGTACAGTCAGCTGAGAAACTAGATCACCTTATCTGCTGTCATCAAACACCTGAGATTTTCTGCTGATTTATAAAAGAACAGAGCCATTTATTTGAACAGGATAATGAATAATTTGAAAAATGAGGATATTTAGCTTTGAAAGAGACAACATGGAAAGTATAACTGCTTCCAATAGTTAGGAAGCTTTCTGACAGAGAGGCGTTCAGTTCACTTTATGTCACACCTAAAAGGATAACTAGAACCTAAGAAAGGAGATGGGAGTGAAGTTTCCAGGATACAAGTGTCAGCCCCATGAGAGGATATAATCTGGAATAAGGATTTTTGCAAGTTGATACAGTGCGGATTTTAGGAAGACTTGCATGGATGTGTTAGGTGCATTATCTCGATCTGAATTACTTTCAGCTCATGAAAGAAATCTGATCCTGGGATGTTGTTTAGAACAGTTGGATGTAGTTGTCCGCCTAGTAATTTTATAATAAAATTGGGTTCTCACTTTAAAGCCTGGTAGTTGTGAAACATGCTCTAGGTTTATACATGGTTTCCTATTAGGTGTATATGGACTCTTCACATTGACCTATGTCCTCTGAGTTTAGGAAATGAAACTAGGCATACGAGTTGTGTCTGTGGCTATGTTTAACAGATTTAAAGAGGTTCAGGAATTAGCCAGGAAGGAAACTGTCTGCTCTTTTTATTTCCTTTGAAAAAGCGTTCTTATACTCAGATAAAACAATGTGTTATTTTTGTATGTGAAAGGGGTGAATGGACTGTGGAGTCAAAGTAGCTTCTTTAAATAATCACAGGTCTTGTTTGGTTTGGACAGAGCCTGAGCACACGTAGAACTCTCAAAAGGGGAAGTTCCAATATCAAGACCAACAATAAAACTGTTAGCAACCAAAATTATTTTTGAAATTAGTCTACAAACACACCACCCTGGATCTGTAGTCAGCTCTGAAATGAACATAGCATTCGGCAGAACCTCAAAACTCACTGGGACTATAACAAGGAAGGTGCGGCCATGTTTTCATCCCAAAATTTAAGATACTCCATATATAATTATCATTATTGCAAGTAATAACCATACCATACAGAAGAACTTCTTGTAACAGATGTAGTCATTGCTGTATTTCAGCAGCATTACACATTAAGAAACTCAAAGGACAACTATTATTTTAAACATTTTAAAAATGATTAATGAATTTAAACATGAGAGAAGACACAAAATGATTCCTGCAGTGTTGATGCTTGACATGTTATCATAGGTATGGTTTGGAAAATGTGCACTACAATAACTGGACAGTGGGCCAGGGATTTAGCTCATCAGTTCCGGCTTCTGCCTGGCAAGCACAAGGTCCCAAGTCTGATCCCCAGAAACCACATACCACAATGCTGGGCATGGTGTCTCACATCTATATTCCTAGCACTTGGGAGGCAGAGACAGGAGGATTGCTGTGAGTTCGAGACTGGCCTGGGCCACCCAGTGAGTTCGGGGCCAGCCTGAACTACAAAGCAAGACCCTGTCTCAATAATAATAGTAGTAATAATAATGATGATGATAATGATAATGATAATTGGACAGTGATGCCTAGTTCGGAAAGCCATATGACTCATACCATATGAAATATTACTCTCTAATAAAATCTCATGATTTTAAAATTTAAAAAGCTCAGAACAAAATTGCTTGGGTCTACAGCCAGCACAACTTGACAGCCTTTGGCCAGATTTCAGTTTTCAGTTCCTTTCTAAGCCACCACCTTCAGTCCTCTTTCTGAATCCTGTCCCCATACCCACTTCCCCCAGCTAACTTGGCACTGAAGGATGTGGCAGACTAATTCCCACAGATATGCTGGACACCGATACTGCTCCTCTCAGGTGCTGGTGAGTGCCACGGCTTTCCCAAGCTGACAACTCGCTTAAAACAGATGAACTGGTTGTTCACTAATTCGACACAGAAGAGCTGGCCTGGGGATGTATATAAGGTATGATTAAAAAAGAAGTAATTTGGGGCTGGAGGGTTAGCTCAGTGGTTCTGGTGCCTGCCTTGCAAACGCAAGGTCCTGAGTTCAATCCCTGGTAACCACATACAATGCTGGGCGTTGAGACTCATGCCCACCAGCAATCAATACCACATACCACAGTGCTGGGCATGGTGGCTCATGCCTGTAATCCCAGCACTCAGGAGGCGGAGGCAGAGGCAGGAGGATCGCTGAGCTCAAGGCTTGCCTGAACTACTACATAGTGAGCTCAGAGCCAGCCTGAACTACAGAGTGAGACCCTGTCTCAAAAAAAAAGTAATTATTTAAATTATTAAAAATGTAGTACAATAAAAGACACATTGCCATTAATTTTCTTCAAAATATTCCCCCTAACTTTGAACACACTTACCCCAGCACTCCTGTTTTTGCTGAAGTACTTCTGCGAGTCCTCCTGAATATCTTTCGCCCATGCTGTCGTGGGTGCTTCCATGTTCCGAATCAGTCCAAAGTGTTTACCTTTTATGGTCATTTTGACTTTGAGGAAGACCCAGGAGTAGCGTGGTGTCACGTCCTGTGATGAGGGAGGATGAGGGCGTGATGTAATATGTTGATGTCCCTGCTTTTCTGTCAGGTGACACCTGGCAGCACTGTTCACCGCAGTTTTGATCGTACCTCACAAGAGGACCTACAGATGTGCTTCAGAAAGTGGCAAGAATGATTTGCATATCTGAAGCTAGAGGGTGGCTTGAGAATTAATGAAAATATAGTTTTACTGTAATAAATGTAAACAGTCACTATAAATTTTGATCAGCCTCATACATGTTGTTTTACTTTAATTCTAAACAACAACATAAAGCTGGCTTTGGCCCTGCATTCAAAAACTAATGAAGGAATTCAGTTAGGGTGAATAAGATCTTTGTAGAGAATTCTTTTTTTTTTTTTTTCCTGTTTGGAGACAGGGTCTTGCTTTGTAGTTCAGGCTGGCCCTGAGCTCACTATGGTGCCCAGGCAAGCCGCCGCAAACTCAGCAATCTTCCTGTCTCTGCCTCCCGAGTGCTGGGATTACAGGTGTGAGCCACCATGTCCGGCATTGTAGAGAATTCTTAAGGCAAAATAATTTAAATTCAAACAGATACACATCTTAATTCCTCCTGTGAAAACTAGGCTGGCATGCAACTGAATAGAGTAGATGTTAGGCTAGTGAACTTGGAGTTGGGCTCTATAGATACCTGGACCTATCACATTCTATCTTATGCTAACCACACATGCAAAGATCTGTTTTGGAGGGTATTTTGTTGTTGTTGTTTAGAGACAGGGTCTCACACTGCAGTTCAGACTAGTGTTAAACTCACTATGTAGCTCAGGCTGGCCTCAAACTCCAAATGATCCTCCTGCTTCTGCCTCCTGAGTCTGACCTTCCATGCACCACCACACCTGGCCAGAGAACTGTCATAAGCAAGCATGCACTGTTCTTAACTTTTGCAACAATTCTGACAAGGAAGTGCAGCTATCTGAAAGTGAGAATCTAGCACAGAAAAGTTCAATGACTTTAGGACTGCACACCTAGGCAGTGGCAGAGTTGAACACTGTGGTACAGCACCTCCACTCTAGAAAGGCAGCACATGGGTTACGCAGACCCCTCTCCCCCAAATCCAGGTGCCTCTGCACTCATGAGATGGGCAACTTTTGACAACTTATCTACCCTCCTTCCGTTTTCTCATGACATAATGGACCTGCTAAAAATAGCTTACGAACCTTCCCTGAGCTATTCTAAGAATTAACACAGTTAAAACAGTAACGTGACATGCCAAATTGTACTTCAACAAAATAGCCTGTATTCTACTTTTCCTACATTTAACCAGTGAGTCATCCCCACAGTGCTCCAAACTACAAAATTCCTGTTTGGTTTAAGGATTAACTTGTTGTCATTAAAAACACATTACAGAACTAATATCACAAATAGCAGAGGTTTTTAAAAATGTGTGTGTGTGTGTGGTGCCGGAGATCAAACTCAGGCCCTTGTGATTTCCAGGTAGGAGCAGTACCACTTGAGATAAATCCCCAGCCCCACAAATAGCAGTTTTAAGTATCTTCACCTAACATTACTTCTGAAATTTGTACTTCAAATATAATCTGGATATAGTACTTTCATAAAACCTTGTCCTTAAGAATGGTTCTAAATTGATAGAGGTTCATAAAAAGTTTCATAAATATTTAAAAACATCTGCAGACCAATTTTAATATTTCAGAAAACTTTAGAGTAACTATACAATAAGGTGAGACAGAGCACTAGTTACTGAGTTTTAGATGAAGATTGTGGATTGGCTCATGCTCGTCCAGAGCCCTGTCAGGTCTGAGTAGAGCAGATTCATTTTCTTTTCATCCATACATAAATCTTTCTTGAGCTTTCCTCTAGGCCAGTGGTGGAATAAAAATTGAACAAAAAGCACGCCCTTCTCTTGAGGTCCAATAATTTAGAGGGCCACAAGCCTATCTCATTAATTACTTTGAACTGGAATAATAATTAACTAAATGAACTAAAGAATAAAACCTAAACCACACTGTGGCACTAGGCAAACTTCTCAGGGAAGGTGGTATTTTGGTTGTCTGCAAAAAAAATGATGGCTACATGAAGCGAGGTTTGATTCATTTTAGGTAGAAAAGAGAAATTATGATACATGTAACATAATCGGCTGAAGACAAAAACTACCCTGCACTTGAAGTCCAAAAAGCAATAAAAACAAATAGACAGAGGGGCCAAGGGTGGGGAGAGGCCTTCAAAATGATTATTAGCACCAGGTGGACACATCTGACTTGTGAGGTACAGCCTCCTATCAAACCTCCACTTTCTAAGGCTGAGAAAACTAAGGCAATCCTTGGCTTACAGCACTTCTGCGCTGGAGGCTGGAAAACTGCTCCCCACCTGCTCCTGATTATACATGTGCTTATCCCTAAGTCAAGCCAGAACCTGAGGCCAACGCACTTTGGTGTTTTGTTACTGGCAGTGGCGCATGAAGCAAGCTGAATGGCTCTACTGCTGTAATCCCAGCAGTCTGGTGCCACCCAGGAGCATGTGCCAGGGCTGGCGTGCTCCTTCCAGACCATCCAATACAGCTGTGTGTGTGAAGAGCCGTCACGACGCGGCAGGCTCAGGAACGTGCCAACTGTACTGATGTTGGACAAGTCACACCAGCCTTCAGAACTCAGCCCCCACTACGCCACCATCTTGGCTCTTCCGGGGGAAGCTGCGAAGCCTGGGAGGGTGACTGACAGAGGTGGACCGTGCAACAGTCAGCATCCTAATAAAAAGCACATTTCACTAGCCACTGCGCACATACCTGTAATCCTGTTACTTGGAAGGATCTCAATTTAGGAAGACACTGGCAATACTTTTTTTAAAAAAAGCAAACAAACAAAAAAAAAAGCCTACGGGGATGTAATTCAGTGGCAGAGGTCTTGCCTAACATGGATGATGTCCTCTGTACCTAAATATAAAAGACAAAATTACCATATGCTTTTACTCTTTCACATATATCAGGTGATATATGTGACAACCTATGCTCACTCCTGATTATCATGAATTCCAACTTAAAATTTCTCTCACTTTGCTCTGCTAAGTACAGCTGGGCTGTTTCACACACTGAGCTCATCAGCTATCTATCACCTGGGACTTAAAGTTGTATCTGGTCAGTCCAGTGGACATTCAACCACTGAGAAATTACTTTTCAGAAGCAGAGATAAAGATATCAGTAAGATGGAGAATGGACACTACATCACGAACTGGAAAATTCTAATTTTTTATATTATTAATGTTAAGTAGGTCTTTCCTGCCTAATACATGTTTACCTTGGAGATGTTTTTTAATAAGCTGATTCCTTAAATGAGTCAATGTGTGTTTGCATACAAACACAGTCCCACTGAAAGGAATTTTGTTTGAGTAAGGACTATGGAATTAAGACTTTGGGGGTCAGCTTCCTGCCCCATGGAATGCACTGAGAAATTCCCACAGTCAGAGGGGGCCTCTCACAGCACATTCCAAGCGGGAAGCATCTGTAGAGGGTCTAGTGCAGATAATGCCACATCTCAAGATATTATCAGTGCCTGTGACAGCCAAAGGCCACTATGCCCTGCCTTCAGCAGGCCCACCAAATTCCACACAACTATAAGAATGTGTGTGTGTGTGTGTGCGTGTGTGTATACAACAAGTCAGTATGCAGCCTCCCACGGTAGGAGGAGAAGCTCATTTGTACAAACTTGAGCTTATAATAATTCCACTATGAGGTACACAGGCAGGGAGAGCATTATCAAACAAAGCAGTCTTCAGAAGAGTCCACAGAAAAGCAAGCGCTCAGGAAATATCACTGTGCTGCTGTCTGCAGTGTCCCAGCACACATGTTTGCTATGATTCAGGGCGGGGCACATTCATTGGCTCCAACTGCCTCAAACATTTAGTTCAAACCACCAGGCAGTTGTTCCAGATCCTGTGCTATTTCTGTCCCCCAGCTCATGTCACACTTCTATCAGTGCCGTTATTTCCCAGTTGGGTATTTTCCTCACACTATTCCACTATCAATGACCCAATCCCTCCATCTTCATCTCTGCAGATCAAAACCTGTTTCAAAGGCCACCTCTTCCAGCAAATACTAGACACCTCAACCTCTGAAGCGCTCTTTAAATCTAATTGGTTTGTATTTAAATCTCTTGGTTAGATCTGAATGGGCTTCCTGAAAGTAGTAACTCTCATCTTATTCCTCCAGTACCCACCTTTTACTGTAACAGGCCTGACACATCATTGCTGAATGGAAACAAAGCCCAAAAGACAGAATATTTAGGAAACTGAGATTTTCCACCACGTACTTCATAGGGTGGTTGAGCGTGGTTCATCATAAGTATTCCATAAGTGACATCATCCACACCATCATTGCTGAGAATAAGGTTCTCTTGTTCTTGGTCTATCTTAATGTAAACCTGTCTTGTTTGGGTTAAGTTAAAGGATAAGGGCATGACTGTAGAATCCCTAGGAAATTATACATTGGAATTAACACAGGGAACCACGGCTCTGGCCCTTTGAGGCTTTCCTTTACAAATTCCAAGGACTTCCTCTGTGGAGGTATTGCTTGAGAACTCTGAGTCCTTTAGGGTGGGGGTTGGGCCGGCAGGAACCGTGCTCAGCTTTGATCTGTCATCCTGGGAAATGAGGTGACTGGGAGGTTCAGGCCCAGCGGTTACCTCTTCTCTTCCCAGCTGACACTGGCCGCTGAAGAGGTTAGAAATAGAGGCTGTGATGCAGGGACAGGAACGCGAGTGGTTTGGAGTGACTGTTGCAAAAAGAGCAAGCAGGCAACTCTGTGACAGTCCTTGAGTTTTATTTTTATTTTTCAAATCTGCTTTGAAGAATGTTGTGAGTCCCAAAGGAGCTCTTTTATGTCATTTTTTTTCCTTTTTCTTTAGAATTTCCTCTAAAACCCATCAGGGAGATTTAACATATTCCAGATTTAGCACTTTAATGGACTTTGGTTCCTGTCTTTTTTTTTCCCCCCTCCCATTTTAAATTTCTCCTGATTCTTAATTAGCTAGCCCTTGGATTACAAAGTTTGCAAACTCAATAACAGAATTTCTGGCCATCTTTCACGTGTGCACTTGTTATGGTTGTACTATGCAAGCCGCTGGCCTCAGAAGGCGAGTGTCATCTCAGAGGCTCACTTTGTGGGAGCAGATCGGACTCACAAGGACGAGTCCCCGAGCAGGAGGGGCCTCTGGAAACCAGAAATACCTTGAATCAGTGTTTCTTTAAAGCGTCATGGTGATTTTCTCTCCCTAGGGACCTCAGACAAGTCTAATCTGGAGCTGATCACTCTGACATGCACCTGTGTGGCTGCAACCCTCTTCTGGCTCCTGTTAACTCTCTTTATCCGAAAACTAAAAAGGGTAAGACTTTTTCAAATGAAATTCTTTGCTCCTTTTTACATAATACTCAAAAACTTCCCAATCTGCTGTTTTAAAGCAAGCACTAAACAAATACAGGAACCTCTTCTGTCCCTTCTCTCATCCGAATCTCTGACCCAGAGAACACTGAAAACAAGATCATTAAAATGTCTCTGACTACAAGTGAAGTGTTCAAAAGAAAAAAGTAGAACAATGAACAGATGACTATTTCTCAGAGGAACAGAAATTTTGGTTTTGATCTAAAACTATGTAGTAGTCTTTTTTTTTCCCCTCCCTGGAGATCAAACCCAGGCCTGTGCTGACCAGGTACTCTGAGTACACGGCCAGCCTTGTAAGAATCTTTAAATTAAATTTAGCTTAAGTTCTATGTAGTCTTCGCTGTCTTAACTTCTCTCTCTGCTAAGAAATAAAAAGACAGCAAAATATAGAGCCACTTCTTACTGGGCTCTTGTAACATTACAGTCATACAAAGAAGGACACTGCTGTCCCCTACTCTCCAGGCTACAGTGGTCCTAGACTGTAAGTGGCAGTGTGAAGTCTGCATTGGAACTCAGTACCACAGAATTCTAAGACCAGACTATAATAGGATCTGCTTCTCTGCCATTCATTGGCGGGACTGACATTCATTCACCCACTCGTGCCTCAAAAACTTCCTATGAGCTTTCTCAGTGCAGGGTACACGTGCCCAGATGCGCAGTCTGGGAGGAGAATGACTTGCATCAACCACAGTCACGTGTCACACTGCAACTTTCTGTGAGTTGGAAGAACTCTCTGACCAAAAGATGTGGAAGGAGGTGTCAGGCAAAGAAAGGAGGAAAAGTGTAAAAGCACATGTGACGCTGGTGTAGGCGGGGCACACAGTGAGCAGAAGAGACTGACAGAATGCCATCAGGGCTACAGCAGGAACCAGGGCAACAGCTACAAGGTTATGCTGCTGTGGGGCCTTGTAGGCCACCAGAGGGCCCGAGACTATTCCAAGAGCCATGTCAAGCCCTGGGGATGGGAGGGATGTTAAGCAAAGGCTGTAGAGGTGTAGCAGATCTGTGTCTGGAAAGTTTACTTTGGCTTCTATGAGAAGGGACCAAAGGGGTAAGAAGAACAGAGATTCTCCTCCCAAGAGATAATATTCAAGTCGCAAGTGTTGCTAGAACTGACTAAATGACTAGAGTTGAGAGTGATGAAAGAAACTGAAACAGGACTCGAAAAGGCTCAGGCAATCTCACAATTTCTAGAGCTTAACCCTTATTAAGGTGCCAGGTCTTATGGGAAGCCTTTTATGGAGTATCTCAGGTAATCCTTCCCAAAATGCAAAAAGGTAGGCATATTATTATTTCTACTTTATAGAGAGAGAAACAGTGGCTCAGAGAGTAGAGTAACTGGTTCAAGTCATTATAATGGGGTCTCAGGTTTGAGCACAGGCTATTTGATCTCACAGTTGATGGTCAGGACCATTAAAGCACACACGACAGCACTGATAGGAGGGACAAGATTAGCAGCTGGCTCCCACGATGTGCATGTGACAACCAGCTTGTGCCTATGAAGTGACTGATTTTGAGCCACAATTAAGTCCACTACTGTAGAAGGAAACAAAAAAGGCCATGAAAGTTCTGAAGTAGAAACTATGACATCTAAAGAACTAAATCTAACAAAAGCAGAATTTGTCGTATCTAAAGAAAGGAACAAAGCTATAGAAGGTCCAAGGAGAGGAAGGAAGAAAAGATTCCATAGAAAGAAATGCTGAGACAGACTTTGAAGATTGCAGCTGTAAGAAAAGCAGCAGAAAAAAACTGGCCCTGCCTCCTCTTACATCCCAGACTAGGGAAACAGCCTAGATACTTAACATGTCAGTATACAGTAGAAGTCAGGCTACAAAGGGAAATTGAGATCAAACTGTCCCATCTATTTCTAAAACTCTATGAAAGGCTGATGATAGGAATAAGATTATTATCTCAAAAACAGATTGTCTTGCCAGGCATGGTGGTATGAGTGTAACCCCAGCGTTTGGAAGGCTGAGGAAGGAAGATCATAAATTCAAGGCCAGCCTGGGCTAGTCAGTGAGATCCTGTCTCCAAAACTTTTAAAAGTAAACACAAAACAGAATGCCTCTAAAGTTTGATCACGGGATAAGCACACAGATCAATTCCCCATGATGAATGTATATATAGTATTATGTATCACAAGCATATACTACAATTTATTTTAATTTGATGATGGGAGGCCAAAAGGAACATGGCATCAAAGAAGATTACCATGTGAGGAGGATGGGGTGTAGCTTAGTGATAGAATCTACTACTGCCTAGAATTCACAGGGTCTTAGGTTCCAGCCCTAGCAGCAAAAACTAAAAAAAAAAAAAAAAA